>KB672968.1:799282-820063 GCA_000349145.1 Anopheles dirus
GCATTATGTTTGAAATTACAGTGCACTGAAAATTCGCGATTTCCGTTAGACTCTTTCGTTTGAGTTTCATAATAGGCCCTTTCGTGTCCTTAGGAGCGCCGATATCTGGTAGCGAACATTACTGCTGTTGTTACAATTGATAATAAGCCGGTAATTATCAGTTATGGATCGATGAAGTTTACATCATATCGATTTGAAAATTTGACATAATGTGTCCGTGGATCTTGCAAGTCAATTACGTACGTTTTAAACCATTGGGTAACAAAGTAGGCGCTTTTGCCAATACGGTACAAACGAAAGGCAGAGAACAAAAAAACAACTGTCAAACGAGCCCCAAATCCAAAATATGGTTCCCACTCCAGCGAGCGAGCCCTCCAATTGCGATGCAACGTTGCGTATCACGACGAAACCGACCGTCGTTCTGTTCCAGCGCCACTCGGCTGCATCTGCAGTTGTGCAGTTTCGTGAAACGAGATGCAGCACTTGCTGTAGCGTATGAAAACGCCAATCCACTCACACGCGCGCACCCAGCTTCGCGGAGAGTCACATGTGCAGCGTCACATAAAATAAAACTGCACTCGACGGCCTGCGCTGGTGCGACTGGAAAAGGAGAGAGTTTCGTTCGCCGAGTCGATCGCCTCGCTGCACACCGGTCCATTACATAAACAGAAGTGTATTTCATCCCACCTTTCGGTCGCATTCGAGCTCTCTGCTACTTTGATCTCTCATGCTCCCGGCAGAGCTATACCTGTGCTCCCCTTCTGGTTGAAACCCGGTTGAAACAATAATAAAGGTAAAATCGGTTTGTGCCAGTGTTTGTGCGGCTTCTAAGAGACAGACGACCGAGAAGCATTTACGCAAACCGACGGTCGCTCGATTCATGATGAGCAACACTTGCGATTAACTGTGTGTGCAAAATTTGTTAGTGGCGGCTAACTAACTATTGGGGTGGTGCTATTGTTGCGGCTCGATTCACCCTTTTGCTGTGTGTTTGAAGGGCACACGATAAAGAATTATTATCACGCATCTTTTTTTTTCTGCCGGCGCACACATCCCAGGCCCGGCGACTGCACCGCACAACGTGGCGATAGTGTTTCTTTGCTTTTCTTCGCTTGCATCCTTATTGATGGTTGGTTGTAATGCGCCCCGCTGAGTGGTAGTAAATTAACCTCAAGGTCTCCGTCAGCCAGCTGCACCTATTATTTCTCGCCCACCCTCAGACACTGCTGTAGTACCGAAGCAACGCGAACACCACTACCACGAAGCGGGTTTATCATCCGAGCCCGGGAATCTGCTTTATCTGAAATGGACCCTTCACGTCGGCGTTGACGTTGCATTTCGTTGCAGCATGCACACTTGCCCATTTGCAAGAGATACGGTAGCTGCAGCAGGAACTTCCAATCGTATTTTGATACGGCACGCTTGAGCTGCGAACTCCACTGGATCTCGTGCTTCGTTCCAAATAAGGAATTACAAATGGAAAGATTGACTTAACACACTTCACACTTAAGAAGCTCTTTCCATGAGCAAAAGGTTCTTGAAACGATATAGTACAAATGTTTGGCCATCGCGTACATGTTACCATGCCCCGTTAGACTCGTTAGACTTGTTTGAAGTGCATCCGTGCATGCATTCTCTTCGCTATCTTTATCGGTCAGCATAAGTTGCTTCGATGCAGTTACCGCGTCCGGAGTGCGTCCGCAGCAACAGGGACAACGCGTTCAGTAACAATGTCTACACAATTAATGCCCTTCTCACCAATACCATGCACCGTTGGCGACCCACCGACTGCGAGAATGCACTGTTATCATGCCGTTTTTCTACGTGTAGTGGACTTTTTTAGCAGTATTTGTATCGTCGCCGCCTTAAGTACGCGTAAATGTTAATGTAACTATTTGATGCATTTGCGGCATTTTTCTGTTTCAACGCTTGGGTTGCGACCCAAATAGATCCTCCCCCCCATGCCAAAATTGATACATCACTGGAAACCAAATTCGGCAAATGTGATGAAAATACTTACCATCCATTCAGCAGCAATTAAAAATTATCCTATGTTATTATTCCAATACCGAATAGCTTTGATTACACGTAAAAAAACATTAAATTTCAATTTGAACTGCTTGCCTGTCAAACGACTGCTCATGTTCAGTTTCCAGTGATGTATCAATTTTGGTATGGTGGGGGGGGATCTATTTGGGTCGCTACCAATTATTGTTTTGTGATCTATAAACAAAAACATTAAACAAAAACACATAAAAACATAAAAACATTTTTGTCTTAATCCTGGAGAGATTGAAAAGATAAAAATATTCAAGAACATTCACTGAAAATGTGATAAATCTGTGAAAATTGATGTTTTAATTTATTTTGGAAAGGGCTATGTTAGCTTTGTCAACTATTTTTCACCTTTCGTCTATATTTCTAAAAAAAGAGCTAGATAGTTGAAAAAGTGAAACGATATTTCTAATCTCTCACTTCAAAATCTGTAAAAACTCATAAAGTAACTCATCTTCACAAGTTGTTATCAACATTTTCTATGCAAAGACAGGCCGCTTAATATGTAGTAGTAGAACAACGTGTTAGTCCTCCATCATGACAAAATCACACACACACACACACATACACGCACACACACGCTCACGCATTCCGAACGCATAGCTCAAATTCTGTGAAATACACAGAAATTCACGAAAAAGCAGTTTCGTTTTTATTTCATCAAAGTTAATGCACGAGGCGTACGGCGCATCAGAAGTGCAGCAATTTTAATTTGCCATGAGTTTAAATATAGACAGACCCACACTGTGGCCGCACCTTCCGATGGGAAGAAGGGCCAACGTCGACCAGACAAACAGTGTGGGAGTGAAACAAACGCAATTTAGATTGTTAATAAACTTCATATTCTTATGCTTAACTTTTCTCCAACGGGAAGGTCTTTAGCAACGCCAATTATTATTAAAACGGAAATTAATTAATGTTATTCTTTAGGATTATAGCATACTTAATCATGAAAAAATACGTATTTGGGTTTCAATTTTGCGTCACGTTTCAAACTACAATGAGCCGAATATGCGTGACTTCTGTTTGACTCTTCTGTAGCAGTTTTTTGCTAGTAGTTTTCCTCTTGATCCTAAATTTTCATATTTAAGGAAGTTCAGCTAGGTTTGAGTTGGAGCAAATCGATGTGTAATCATCGATGAGATCGACTACAAAAATAATTAAAAAAAATTGGTGCCTAATACTGAACTAACGATGCCGTTGGAATGGAATGGTTCCATCGTAACAATTATTCGAATTACATAGCAACTTTTGTAAAAAAAATCATTGAATATCCTATAAAAGAAAAAACTCCGAAATGATTTGAAAGCTTAGGAAATCAATTCGCGGGTAGCACTATTGTTCATAATGTCTAGTACAATGTATGCAGATGCCAGACAATTATCGCCAACAATTTTCAATCCCGCAAATTCAATCATTTACGAGAATTCCCTTAATTTCAACAATGTGTGAATTACCGCATATTTACATACGAAAGAATGTATCACTTGTTAATGGTTTTATTTGGGCTTGCTTTGTTTGACCAGTTGGTTGCGAATGTTTTGTGCGCTACTGTAGCGGAATCCCGCGTGCGCGGCATCGAAGCGTAGTTGTGTCAATAAAATCCGCGGGAAAAAGCGACGGTTTTGTTGGTGTGGGAGAGCGTTTGCATTCTTTATGGAAAATGTTTGCTTTAAACACTGTTTAAGCTAGTTTTGGATTTGCTAATTCGTCTAATCACATTTACAATACTTTTACCGAGCAGCTATGGGTTTGAATTCTTTATCAGCTAGACCACCAGGCGACTACCCCATTGGCAACATTTGTCCGGTGTTCAGAAGTAGTCACATTTTGAAAACCGTTGAACCGTTATTTTTTCACCCGAACAGCAGCTTCGTGTACTGACCGAACCTTACCATATATAAAAATATATATTTATATTCGATTGGGCCACGGTTGAACGCTGCCGCATCGGACGTCATCGGAAAAATGGGAAAACCGTTTCAACCCCGTGCGGCGAAGAGCACGCCAGAGCACGGGGACGACGGAGCAGCTGGCAGAATTTGTTGTTTGCTGCCCGGGACTATCCGCCACCAACCAGCACCTTCCCAAACGTCAAAGTGTCCAACCCAGCAGCCGACAGCACGCTGCGTGCCGACGACTCAAAAGGTTTGGCTTTCGTGTTGGGGCATGCGATGGGTCGACGACGACGGCGGAAGCCAATGCACTCACGGACCCCCAGCACCGTTGTCCGCATGGCAGCCGGAAAGCGTCGGCTGCAAAACAAATCTTTTCCGCTCCGACCGATGAACCGGATCCGCACATGGAGGGAATACGGGATGGGCGTACGTGGGACAGGACGGAACCGATCGAAAACCCGGCCACACATGTGCAGCGCAGCATCAACTGCGCAGTGAATATCTGTTCTGTAAAATGCATTCTGCTATAACCAAGACACGGCAAAATCGGACCCGGTGCCGAAGGGCGCAAACTCGCTGTAGAATGATTTTTTTTATATCGAACGATGCATCTACATGAGCTCGTGTCCATGGGTGTGTTCGTGTGTGTTGTATAAGTAAGAGTCGGGGGTTCGAATTGTTTGTGTTTACGAAGCGAAACTGCACATGGTGCAGTTTATGTCGGAGCGAGCACACCGCCCGTGGTCTGGTTCGTGCACGGGACGGAAATATTGTGAGCCGTTTTTAGCCATTTTATGGCCGCGACTGCAGGTTAGTGCGGCACACGACTTTTCGGGTGCAGGACTGTACAGTGCAGACAAACATTTAACTGCTGCATATTGAAGCTACATTAAACTGTCGCAATACTTTTGGAACAACCTACACTCCCGGGATGAGACGCATACACACGAATACACTCATACACTCATGCACGACAGTACACCTTCAGAGCTCCATGTGCGAATGACGTGATGCACACCCGGTTCAGCAAAACAAAACAAAGCAAGCAAAGAGTCGACGTATAGCGAGAGAGGCACTTGTTTCCACGTTCGCACGTTCAATACTTCTCTCCTGGCAATAATGTGTGTTGGCGGCGATGGTTTTGCGAAATTCAAATATTTTCGATTCCGTTTTTTCTGAACCTTCGCGCCACAAGTATATACTAAGGAGTGATTACTAATTATTTATTGACTGACGATGGTTATTGAACACACCCGTTCCGCACTCATATACCCGAGCGCAATGCTGCGAGGACACAAACGAAACAAAAATGGATAAACTTCTTGCTGGAGCAGTAAGCACAGCTACATTCAATTGCACCCAGAAAACACAAAGCGAATGCATCACATGCACTTCTGCATCTTCTGCTCAACGATCGTGGGGAACTGGGACAAAAAGCAGTAAACCTGTTCTACGCTTTCCCTGCTGGACAACGCACTACGGACAGGAGATGTGCACGGGACTGAGAGAGATAGACAAAGGGGAAGAGC
Source organism: Anopheles dirus (assembly GCA_000349145.1). NCBI lineage: Eukaryota > Metazoa > Arthropoda > Insecta > Diptera > Culicidae > Anopheles > Anopheles dirus. The sequence goes on from KB672968.1 coordinate 804,765, forward strand.
GAAAGAGAACGAACAGATAGAGAGAGATAGAGAGAGAGAGAGGGAGAGACAAACAGAGAGAGAGAGAGAGAAGAGCACGTTTGACTACTTCACATACTATTTTTAGCTTGTTCGTTGCGTTGCCTTGCACACACCATCGGCTTACTTGGATCAAGTGCACAGCGTGGTGTTGGTGGTTCCGCTGTTGCCCGCTGAAGGACAGGACTGGGGTGATTATGGTGCCGAGAGGAATTCACCAGAGCACTCACTCACGCTTGAATCGAAGTGCGCGGTTTGTGTGTGGTGATGTTTTGTTTGCTGCACGTTGCCGCTGCCGCTATCGCATGTTCTGCATGATGCCGATGCGTTCCGTGAGTCGCGAAGCACGGAGCGCTACTGTGGGTGTAGTACGAAATGTGCGATTTCGTGTGCACGTACTCCTTTAACTCGAGAGCCACGCACGCTTTGCAATGTACCAGAACAAGCACGCGCACGCACGCATACATCGGTCGAAGCCAATTAATGGAAGACCCAACCGAAATCACACTTTGGGCAGCTCGATACGTGTTTGTAGCTTCAATTCGCGGTCATATTTCAGGAACACTTCAGTTACAGTTCAAAATCACTATAGGACAGTTCACAGCACGGGAGAATTAGAAGCGTCTGCACAAACAACTTTTTCTCTTTAGGAACGTTTTCGGCTAACTTCTGAGCGGCTAGCCGGCGTTGGCAGAGCCTTAGCCGTATTTTTTTCGCTGTAGTGACCACTGTATGTCACGTACTGCTTTTGATCAGCTGGATAAAACCACAAATTCCTCGACCAATTCTCGCAGTCTAACGTTGCAGAAATTGGTTTGCAATTAGGTAGTCGTATGATTAACTTGCACGAGTGGAGCACTAAGCTCATGAAACGAAATTAGAGATTTTCTGATTCACACTGCATAAATGGTCCGTACCGGTTTGTTTTGATCGTAGTGGTCTTCTTACTCCTTTCAATTTTTGCAGTCAAATCGTTCTGGATGGACTGACCTGTAGTACCTTACCCAAGGACGGTTTCATCCTGTTTATTGTCAGGAGGTGGCTATTGGCGGCTGTTTGTGTGTTCGTATGTTTACATTCGTAAAATTTGGATCGTTTTTGGTGGAAGTGTCGTGTTTGTAGTGTTTTTTTCCTACGCTTCATAGAGCCCTGCCTAATTCGAAAAAACGGGTGCGAAGTGCATACCTTATTGCGCTTATTGGCGAGGGATACACGAGATTTCTTGGTTTGGGCGCCCTCGTGAGGTAGGTCAGGGACCTCCCGAAGGTAGCCGATCTACCTCTATGCAAGCGTAACAGGGTAGGCATATCGTACCCGAATCCTCTGCATGCTTCACTCCTACGAGATGAAAGCTAAGCACTCTGAGCGTACCCATTTTTTTGTGAACAAAAAACCCTCAAAATTATCTCACCAATACATAAACATCTCTCACGTGAGCGCTCTTCGGGTTTTCTCATTTCTTCGTATCCGTTCCACCCTACAAAAGCGGAACCAAATGGGCGTCCTCCTACTTCGTTTTGTGTGACTTCGGGTTTGTGGGCCTGTGTGTAGCGTCGGCCATTGACAACACAACCGCAATGTATGCAATACGCAAGACTCATTGCATTGACCTCATAAATGATGATGTTCGGGAAAATTTTGATCTAACGAGAATTAGTCTTCAATTTCGCAAAGGCATAAGACATGCATACATTAATCGTATATTCCCATTTTGTTCCAATTTTGGGTTAAAGTTATTTTTTTGTATTCGTTTTATTTCAAAACATTTTTTTAGATTTTAAAATACATATCGAGGAAGAAGGCTTGTGATATTAAGGGTTAGCACGAATCACAACCGAGCAGTTTAAATCTACAGTTATTCGAGTAGTTTTTTTTTCGGGCAGTGCGTCCTCGAACCCTTAATATCCTATCGACATTGGTAGACGACCAAAAAATACCAATCAATAGTTAGACCAATCGTATTTGAATGACGATTTCGGTTTGAAACGGAATGGTTAATGATAGTTATCAGTCGAAATTGGAAAAACAACAATATTTCACTAATATTTTTGGCCGTTTTTGCAAAAGAATGTGAAATCAAATGATGACATGGGATTCAACATGACCCACAACATGTGGTGTGTAAACTAGACACGGAATCGGAATCATATCGGAAATCATCGGAATTCCTAGAGGGGAGTGAACGCTCTCCGTTGACAAATCAAGAAGTCGGTGACTCCTCCGCTCACCGTTGAAAGCAAAAACAAAACTTGACCTGAGTTTAAAAAATATAAATGAAAAAATGTGTGTGTACCCACTAAAAGTAAAAAAATGCTCACAAATCAGTCCCGTTAGTTACTTGCATGCTTCCCCTATGCAAGTTAATTCCGGAGTTGATTCGCGAACGCATTTTATACTGGTAGCATGCAAGTTGGTTCCGGAGTGGATTCGTGCACGCATTTTATACTGGTAGCGTGCAAGTTGATTCCGGAGTTGATTCGTGGACGCATTTTATACTGGTAGCATGCAAGTCGATTCCGGAGTTGATTCGCGAGCGCAGTACAGGGGAAGATTGCAAGTTGATTATGGGACTGATTGGTGGGAGTCTTCATATTTTAACAAGGAAAGTTTGCAAGTATATTTTTGGATTCACGAGGGTTTTTTGTACGTTTAAAAGAATAAGTATGAAAATTGCTTCAGAAACTAATTGTTGAGTCGGTGTACGTGTGTGGCGAAGATAATCATATTTTTGCGGATGTGCGTACTTTTTTAATACATATGATTTTCCGGTTCTATGTGAGCGGAGGAATTATCGATCACTCGTGACTCACGATTAGGAGCGAACATGATTCACTCCTCTCCTCGAAATGAATCATAATGCCCATGTCCAATGTAAACGCTAAGTTAATTAGCCGCATGAAATCTAACTGAATTGATATTTATACACATTATAACTAATATTTTTTGTTAAAGATTTTGGAATAGACAACCGGTAGCTTCATTGCAAGAGGATTGCAACGAGCGAACCGTTCAATAACAAATCAACTGTAACGATGTACTTCTACAAACTACCTGAGTTGTGCTCTTTATTTGTCTTGTTTATTGTGAATAAATATAAAACCAGATGATAAAGCTATAATTGAAGGAACGTCTGACGATTGTGCGAAATGCGATTTTTGGAATTTCGAATGCGGCTGGTTGGTTTGTCGGTTGGTCATGAGATGGAGTTGGCTCGTATTTTGTTTATGGGGAGAGGGAAGCAAAAATTTCCCCAGTTCCATTAACCGAGCGTGGATTCGCAGCAAAACCATAACACCAAACAACGAACCACAACTCGTGGTTCGATGTGCAGCGCGACAGTTTCCTAAACTATTTACCCCTAATTAAACACACACGTTTTTACCCATAATGTGAACCATAACCGCGGATCGGTTCTGCTAACTGCTAACGTCGCCTAATATCTTTGTGCCAATCACTAAAATGTGATGATTGTGAAATAATTTCAATTACGATTCGTAATGTTCAGTATAGTTTCGATTGCGCCCTGCCTGTCTACTGGTAACTTAGCTTAGCTTCTCTTCTTCGTTTGATTTGTTTCGTTTAGACCTACTGGCGAATACATGAATACCACTAAGATGCACCACCGCGCTGCGTTTTAGCCTTCGTCGATGTCGCGATCGATGGAAAGCAACAGAAATTGAAAACTACCACATGGACCCTGATACTAGCCAATTACAATACGGATCCAATACTGAGGGTCAGCTTAGATTGTGCTTTGTTTGTTTGTTTGTTGTGTGTTCGTGTGTTTGTGGCAACAATAACGCAACGGTACGCGCGTTAGTGCCTTGAAATACTGCATGGAATAAACACGTTACGGGTTACAGTCACTTAAGTACTACCTAAACTATCCCAGCTCATTTCGCCGAATGTGCTGGGTGGCAGTTGAACAGTTGCCTGTGTACTGTGTCCGAAGAAAAAAAAAGAAGTCCCGAGGCACTAGAGAGGATCGCGCCTACTCGTGCTCCCCATCACATCCCATCGAGATTGTTGACTTGTTAAGACCAAAACCAAATGATTACAGATAACCGAACCGCACCATATCCCGACAAACGCCCGACATTCGCTTGATGTACGCCGGATTGTACAGCATATCCTTGGCAAGTTCGTCAATATCGACCAGCTCCGTCGTTTCGAGTGCCGCAGACACGTTCGGTAGATCACTCTCAACGCAACACGTTGAATGGAGCGTCATAAGAGCCATACCTGTTGCCGGGAGAGAAAAAAACAATGGTTCAGACATTCGTTAGCACCTGCGCTAGTGTTGGGTTGTTGGCAAGCTCCTGCGTTGACTTACCGAAACCAAACCGGGCGTATTTCTTCATGTGCATCTGCAGTCGCTCGAACGGGAACAGTTCACGGCCATTCATCGTGCCCAGCTCGTCGATGCGCCGAATCAGCGCGCTGTGGTACTTGCGCAACAGTTCCGGGAGTCGTTCGCGGATCTCGCTGTCGGTGCAGCAGAAGATGAAGTAGGACAGGTCGATGGCGGGCGTGGAACACCGAGCCACCTGCCAGTCGAGAAACTTGAGCTCTTTGGCGTTCTGGTGAAGTTGGTGCTGATTATAGCTGTTCCCGTTGAAGTTGTGCCCATCGTCGGTTACACCGTTGCGCTGTGTCGGCTATACGATCGGAGAAAGAAATATGTTTTTTTAATCGAATCTGTGCGAGGCTGCTCTCTCATACTGAAGAAACTGTTGGCAGCACCAACTTACCATGGTCCGGTAGAGAATGTTGCTGATCCAGCAGTCACCGTGGCAGATGACTGTGTCGTCGCGGTTCTGAACACAATCGACCATCGCCTGCCCGTACTCATCTCGAAACCGGCACAGCCGCTCGGCGACAGCCCCGTCGCCCGCCTCCGGATTGCGCTGGAGCGTTTCGATCGCGTAGTCCACCTTTCGCTGCAAAAAGTCCACGAAGGAGGTGTGCAGCGGTGGCACGAAAATCGTCTCCTGCAGCTGGCTCACGATTTGCGCGTACGCGTCCGGTGCCTGTTGCTGCATGGCGAACGAAATGGCGTGAAACTGGGCCAGATGGGTCAGCACAAGCAGAACGTCCTCGTACGCGAGCGGTTCCGTGCGCGGGAAGTTGCGGTAGCCCTGCGCCATCAGATCGCGCTGCAGAATGTACTCGAAGCCCTCGCAGCACTCGGACACGATGACGCTCGGGTAGTGGGAGAAGCTTTTGGCCACACGCAGCCCGCGTGCCTGCTGGAAGCGGTCGAACATCGGGAGGACCACGTCAAACACGTATTTTTCGCGCTGGAAGTGTGCGGAGCTGTTGTAGAGCGACCGGCGCAGACTGGTGGTCGGTGCTACCTTCGCAATGACACTGATCGGCTTCGGCACCTCGTTGAACACGAGTCTGCAATGGGACAATTAGAAAGGGCGGACGACTACATTAATCTACCAGTGATAGAGTCGTAATTGATAGCGTTTAGAAAAATTAGATTTTCTCCTTTGGAAGCCTGGCATAATTGATTCACCTACAAGTGCTGCAATGGGATATCCCAATTGTGTAACACTGTAAACATACAGCTTTACAAAAAATACCGATTATACAGTTAAAATCCATAAGAACAGGAAAAAATAATATTTTCCGGCATATATATGCATATAAAAGTTGAAAAAGCTGAAAATGTTTAACAAATTCACTGAAAAGGTGCAAACATAGCCAATTTGAATATAATACTCTCTTTTGGTTTCGCCACCTGTCAAAAGATGGCGCCACACACTCAGAATCGATCATTGCATGTTGATGCCTAAGGTTGCTGTGGTATTTTTTTGTGAATTTTATTTTTACCATAATTGAAAATATTCAAATTTAATTTGATTCGAAATTTAACTCAAAACCAGGCCTAATAGCAAAAAAAAGTATTGAATAACTGAAAATACAAATGTGTTCCTTACTGAAACATATTGCAATCGACGCCGCTAAGGTAATTAGTAAGATTGCTCTTATTTAAAAAAAATCTCTTTGTGCGTATCTCATTAATAGAACTTCGCTTCAGATTATTGAGGCTTGTATGCATTGATATGTTGGAATGGTTTGTTCCAAATAGATCATTCAAAATCACATGTCACGAATCTTCTTTTATAATTTAAGGTTGCTAATGCCGATGGAGACTGTAACTGCTATGATGTTTAATATTAATTTATCACAGCATACTCCGATGCATATGCGTTGAAGGCTTAAACATTTTGTAATAAAATATTCATAATAGAACCTTAGAACTGTCGCTAGTAAGGACGGTTTTCTTGATCTGCTGTGCGTGATGTGATGTGATGTGCATGCTTTTTACGCTCGGTTTAAGGGGACCGCCTACAATGGAGATATTTACAAGTATCTTCTATGATGCGAGGTTTCCGGTTCAGTTTTCGTTGTACCAATCTATGAGGAGTAGTGTGCACTGTCTTCTGTAGGCACTTATTCAAAACACATTGAAAACCTGAACCTTTCATGCATATTTAATTGAGCAAACCTTGTCGAAATGCTATTTTTGCCAATAACCCTGTCCGGTCAAACAAAAACTTCCTTTTAGCCGATCACGCCGGATCGCACATGTCCAGCGCAGTTCGTTTCTCTCACTTTTACAACAGGCACACAAACACACATTCAGACAGTTCAGACAACCATTAGCACCTTTGAAGCCAGTGCAAGAAGGAAAAAACGTCTCATAACATGACTAGATGACATAGGTTCCCTCTCTCGATCGCGCATTTAAAGGGCTGACATAATTGGTGAAACTTGTCACGCTCGCAGCACCCGGGCGTAGTATGGCGTAGCGGCGCAAGTATAGTGTAGGTATAGTGTAGTGTCGCCTACCACCCACCTGCTGGTCCTGCTGACCTCGCGACGATCGATCAGCGATCTGGGTCCATAACAAACGACATCTCCGTCGCACCAATTCCCGCATCCTCCAACCATCGGCCAAGGTGCAGGTGTTAACATACGGAAAACCTGCCGACGGTGACACATTCTGTTTACATACCGATTACTAACGGTTACGTTTGCGCTCGTACGGGTATCCACGTCCACGTCCGTTCGGCGGCGTGGTGGCGGCCCCCTCAGGGAGGGATGTGTGCGATATTTGTTTCTGCTATTTTGCAAAGCTAGGCGCATCTTCCCCACACAGGAAACATTGGGCGTGTCTCACGTGTGATCCAGCACGGGGCAAAAATGTGCTCCGGTTGAGGCACCTCAGCACGTTCCTTCGGTGCGAACGAATGGAGACGAAAAAACCGAAGGAAGCTCACCGATCTCACAAATCGCTGACCCTATCGCATACCATGCTGAAAGCGATGTGCGTGTTTGTTTCTTTCGCACATTGTTTGCTGATTGTGCAACCTTTATTGAACGCTTCGTCTTATTAGCGACAATGCGCATGATTGTTTCCTGTTCCCGTCGCCACCGCCACCACCGCCGCACATAAATGGACGGCATTTAAAGGGACGTACGAGTGTTTGGTTTGGCTCGTTTTGCTTATGCTCGAAATTTATCTCTTTCTCACTCACTCGCTTCCGCCGGTTTGTCATGGTTTCCTGTGATCGTCACTTTCCCAGTGACGGACGCAGATTTTACTCACGCGGCTCATTACGCATTTCCCTCTCCCTCCCAACAGCACCGGGGCAGGGGTCTTTGGTTTTTGCATGAGCCATGCGTTGCCGCTTCCTTTCGGGTTGGATTCGGGGCTGGCGGCGAAAGTGCGCCAAAGCTTATCGACGGCGAAAATGCGTACGTCTGCGGGCGGTTCGAAGAGTACGTGCGTTGAGCAACGTGCTTAAGACAGCGGTGCGTGTTGCTTTTGCATTTCGATTTTTTTTCCTCCTTCCGCAGCGCCATCCGCTCGCAACGGAGTGAGATTTTTGCTTCGAATTTTAATGGTGCTAACTTTGTAGAACGACTGGTAATTTTGTTTGTAATATTCTACAGTAAATTTCCATGGTCGGGCTTTAACAGTACGTATTTAAAGATAACGTACGGTTGTTACTATGTGCAGACTTACAGCCTCTACCGAAACCATCACCATTTCCATCAGCATTTCGATACATATTAATAACGGGCGAAGCGGATAGCTGTAAACAAAAAGAAACAAAATTTCAACAGCTCCGCAGCCGCGCCTCAGCGTGCAGTATGGCGCTATCCCGTATCCCACTATCCCCGAGGAGGTGCTGCAGTCGCCCCGAATGGTGTGTGTGTGTGTGTGTGTGTAATTTGGAAAGGAAAGGAATGGCCTGGGCCGCTGGCTGGATCTGGTCGAAAAGCCCGAGGTCAGTGATCCCACGTACGCAATTTCGGCACGACCGTAAATTGCATCGCGCCACAGCTGCGACGAACGACGGAATCATGGTTGTCGTCATGACGACGACTACAACGCGCGAAAGACGCGAAATCGCGAAGGCAACGGCGTTGATATTGGGAAAGGGACAGCTGTGATTGCTTGTGTCGCTGGGTGGTGTGTGTGTGTGTGTTTGTGTGTGCGTACAAAAGCAGATTGTTCGTGGTCAGTTTTTAGTGTATACGGTCAAGCTTTATGCCGAACCGGTGTCCGGTCAGTTCGATTATTTTGTGTTTTTGTAATTCACAATTTTTCGCGTTGTGCTTTTTTATCTTCTCGACGAGCAAATGATTTTGCGACCTCGCGATGGAATATACACTGTTACAGCAACATTGATGGTGGTGCGACTAGCAATCACGGCCAGCAGCAGTAGCAGCAGGTGAACCCTTTCACCAAACATCTCTGTTTTAAAGGCCCGTTTGAGCAATTGCAAGTGAAGTCAGATTCTGGTTCCCTTTGAGGGAAGTCTATGGTTGACGAAGCATTTTCTGTTTTATCGTCATTGGCTTAACAAAAAGCATCCAAAGCCCTCACTTCTTCATGTAAGGGTGGCATTTTGCAAACAATGTTAGTTTTTGTTATTTTCATGTTTTGGATAGTGTGAAAGCGGTAACATATCACCGATTTTTTTTTTAATTGACATTATCTATTTGCTTGATATAGGCAATGAATAATAGAAGAGAGTCCAAAACATTTGGCGAAATTTAAGTAAAATCATTTCACTTTAGATAGAAGTATTTTTCTTTTTTTGTAAGTATGACTGCCTACTGCCAGTGCCTATGTGCATTGACCGACACTTTTGTTCACAGGGCATTTCCTCCCTGTAGTTTGGCCTTATCCCGGACTTGCTCGGTTAAGTATTTTTATTTTATATTTCACTTTAATTGAGCGGGAAATTTTATTATTGGCTTCAAAAGACATATCAAGTTGTTCAAATTAGCTTGTAAACGAAAGTCCCATCAAATCCGCAAGATACGATACCAATAAGGATCGCAGACATCTGCGATTCTTAAATTGTATAACAAATATTTGAAAACTAGTTCTGTTAATCCTTCCAAATATAATATCTCGCGAAGATAGGAAGTCTTTCAAAAATGCACATTTTAAATGTCCCTTCGTGTCAACACGTTCTTTTGTCTCTCAAAGATTGAAATTCTTCCTACGATGGACCTCCCAAAGCAGCACATGATTTTTGTACACTTAGATTCGCAAAGTAGTCATTGCTATTGCGTTATTGACTGACAGTTTGCTTAGGATGCGTTTACAGACATATTATCACGGCTTTAAAATTTCTTAAAATTTTTCCCTTGGGTTCTGTGGGAGGTTTAAATATACTTCATAATGTACTACATTTTACTACAACATCTAGTAAAAATGAATGGCTAATTTATAATAGAATGGTTTAATTTTGTACGGTTTAATTTTGTATCGTACTGACGAATTACTTGGAAAGAAAGCAGCCGAAAAGATGGAATTAAACGATCACGCTCGCATTTCGTAACATAAAACCTCGGTAACAGCGACAGTACCGAACTTTTTTTTTTTGCTTTGCAAACGTACGCCACGAGCGATTCGGTTCAGGGGATGCGCTCGGGTCGGAGCGGGACGGGATTCGAAGAAGTTCATACGACTAAGCACGTGCTACCCCATGCGTCCACCACTGCACCACCTTCTCTCCCCCTCGGAACGTCCATGCACCCCCTTTCTGCAAAGAAGCAAAACCGACCAATATGTAAATGCCAAAATTGATGACAATTTCGAAATTTGACACCATTACGGGAACGGCCCGTCGTTTGCTGGGCAGCTGGGAAAAAGGCAAACCGTCGGCAAGGAACTGGTGCGAGGAACGAAGAAGCACAGATTGAAATTAAACAAAACGAAACGAAATGAAAAAAAACAATTACAGGTTCATAAACATGCATACACACAAACACAAAGTCAACCGCGAGTCAACCGCCCCGTGACGCTGTGATAGCAGGCAGCGTGTAGTGGCGGTTTGTTTGTCTCTTGGTTTTCGTTTTCTTCTTCATACTGTTCCATTTTACTTCCTACCACCGCTACCCCCTACCTTGTCCAAAGGAGGTTCGCGAGGACTACTTATTGTTGTTGCTACTGCTTCTTGCCGCTGGAATTGTTTTGGTGCGCTTTGAATGATCAAACCCCCCTCGGTAGTACTGACCTACGGTACGCGCGGAGCACGCGTCACAGATGCAGTTAGTCACGGAGCGCACCCCACGGGGAGAGAGTGAGAGAGAAAGAGAGAGGGACGATGATCTGCACCTCCCCCCCCCACTCCGCCTTTGTTCACACGCACACATGGGCACGGCACAACAATTCGCGAATAAAAGCAACACAGATCAAAACATCACAAAAAAGGCAGATCATGCGCTGGGCTTGTCGGCTGTTGGTCTGGCCACGAAAGTTCGAAAGCGCGCCGAGAATCCTCACCGGCGAACCCGGCCGCCGGTCGGTCGGTCGGTCGGACAGTCAACGGCCGTTCGTCAACCCCCGGCGCGAGGCGAAATCCGATCGCGCTCGGGTTGGTATGTTTTCGTGAAGGATTACTGTCAACGTCTGCAGTTTGCGGCCGGAGTGGATTCCCCAAGCGGATTGTATTAGAGAAGGGTGGGCAGGAGATCCTCGCCGCCCGGCTCAAGCGCTCGTTTACTTGCCAGGCACGGGTTTACTCGGCATCTCTTCTGCTGCGCTCTCGTTTCCGCTTGCAGTCACCCATCATCTGGTGGGTGAAAGTATCCGGGTTGCCTAAAAGGTTCCGGAAAGGATCGCCACCCAACTTCCCGGTTTTGCGTTTGCTCTAGTACTCCTCCTGCCACCACCGACCGCTACCTCCTACCGGTTTTGCAGAACCGACCACAGACGGTGATAATTGTGGGAAAAGCAAACATCTGCAAATTGCGCACACGAACGCCATGCGGCTTAGGACATGACGCTCCCAGACGGAAAGAAGATCGCCTGCTTGGGCAGGAGTGTTTAACTTTTTTTGCTCCTCGTTCGGTCGTTGCTTCAAGTAGCGTAGTTTCGTTTTACCAACCTCAGCAGATCCCCTGCCCTCGACGCAGATTATTGGCCGAGCTGAGGATGCCGATTATTTTGACACTGCATACCGCTTGCGCACGGAACGGAAAGAAAACGAAACGCGCAGCATGTTTTGTTGATACAGTTTCCAGGAGCACCACCACCTTGAACAGGTGGTGGGTGCTGAAATCAAGGGCTCGATCGATCGAGATTGATCGATTGTGGAAGTTCATCGTACTGACGGGTGGCGGGCGTTTACACAATAGAATCGGCTAAGGAATGGCTTGGTTATTCGAGGGAAGAAGAGTGTTTGAGAGCCCCAACCTTTTCCAAGCACAACCAAGCAGGAAGTGGGTTGCGTTTTGAAACGTTGAGCAACTTTACCACCCAATTCTTGTTGTCATTTCCGGTGACCAACTTTTATTAATTGATCATTGTTTTGGTTGCTGTTTTAAAACACTTTCCATGAAACAATTTCCATGTGGGTCATGCTTACAAATGCAAAGGTGAAGCCTTTCATGCGATCGAGGTTACATAAACGTCTAGGAATTGCTTTAACAGTTGCACATTGTATCGGTGTGGTGCATTCGAAGACCTTTTTGGAACTTACATGCATACATAATGTAATGAATTCACTACGTATTTCTGTATTTTATACAGAATGATTACTACAGAAAACGTTCAACTTAGAGTGATGATAAACAATATAAAGAAATTGTGAGAAAGTGCCTGTTGCGAATCATTCTTTGTCTGGTGAGGTAGAAGACTCATAAGAACGAGGCAAAACCAAGATGATGGTGGCACCAACCCCAAAAGCATGTTTCTGTGTCAAATAAATCCCACGAAACAACATGCTAAATTTATGTGCTGAATATAGCAGTTTCACTTACGGATAATTTTAGATAATTTACAAAAAGGCGTATGAAAGTCGACATAAGACGTTTCGAGAAACGGTCGGTCTTATCACGAGCTTTTTACAGAATGAATACATTGAGACTGGACCAATTAAACCCATTTTAAACGGGGCTCCCAACAAAACATACGCTCGCAACGTAATAACAACTTTAACACACATTTGACAAGCGAACTCCATTATGTCGCTGAATTTAGAAACCAAACGAACGAAACATCTTATTCTCCCCTGACACTACACCGAGTGTGGAGGTGTTCGAGTAAACCGGCGAAAAATCGATTGATGCTGCACGCGCTTCTGACAAGAGCCAAGAGCCATTGTTATGCTAATGTTGTTTTCGTTTCCCATCCCATCTAATCGCACCGTCCTTTCCTTCTCTCTCTCTCTCTCTCTCTCTCTCTCTCTCTCTCTACACTACTCTCTATCGCTTCGCTGGCGCGTTCAACGGCCTTTGACGCGGCGGCATTGAAAGCGAAACCGTGAGATTGATCGATCGGATCGGATCGGGACCGAAGCTTTGCGTGCTTTGCTTGATTTGTCATTTGCCACCCTCCATCCACGACCCCCCGAAAAGTCCAATGTACTCACGTTCTGAGAGTGACCTCTCCTTATAAGGAATGATCCTGATCGGACGAGATGACGAGAACCGTAATAAGTGTGGCGCCAGCGATGAAAATGAGCAACGAAAACATTCATCAACCGCACAAACTTTGGCGGTGCTGTTGTGGAGGCGCAAAGTTGTTGCTGGTTCCGATCATCAATCATTGTGCGGGGACAATCTAAGCAAGGTGAGCCGGGGGCTGGAACAAGAATTCCAAAACCTCTCGAAGTGTTGCACGCATTTGTGTGTGTGACTGTTTGTAAATTCTCGCTTCCGTTTTTCGTGATAGAGACGAGCGCGCTGCTTACTGCAGAGAGCCTGCCTCCCAACACGAGCAATTCGTGCGTGATTCAGTATGAGGAAGAAGCTCACATTCTTCACATTCTTTCGCCTGTCGCCCCGGTAGGCAGGCAACGAAATGAAGGTCAGTATTTGCAAACAGCGTGCGCGCGCGCGCCCAATCGAATCGAAAGCACCGAGAACGATCACGGTTCGGAGGGATGTGGAATCCGGGGACAGGCAGGTAAGGTAGGTGCCCATTAAAAACAACAAACGGGCACCGGACACGTCCGGTACGGAAAGCTCGGCTTCTGCTCTCCCAGAGCTGAGCGTTTGTTAGAAACGTGCTCAAAATACGTACAGTCTCGGGTTCGGACGGGCAAGCGGACAGGGAATGCGAGTGGACATACGTAAGGCCCCCCGAGGCGGTTCTCGCAAGAACTAAACCCCTCGTGTAGAACGAGCTGAATGGAACGAAAGGGAAAATCGAAAACAGGTTTTTGGCCGACGCTGTCCCCGCCCGGCACGTCCACGCAGAACCCACACCGCTCGGGAAGATGTTATGTTTTGCGTATTTTAATAAGCAATCGGACGTTCTTTCGGCGCCGCTTCGGGGCCCGGTTCTGTTTTCGCTTAAGTGCCGAGCTTGCGAGCGGACCCAGGATGAAGCGGACCCCCCCCCCCCCTTTATTCAATCTGTCGTGCTCGTTGCCTTCGGGCTTTGGGTCATTAGAGGATTCGGAAATGAAGTTTGTGCAAATTACGTCGTACGGTTTTAGGTGTGATTTCGGCCACATTCCACGACCACACACACACACACACACACACGATGATAGCGTGTAATGGGAGAGGGGGGGGGGGGGTTACGTCGCGGTAATAAAAGGAAAAGGTTGGATTTTAAGTGGTAGACATCTTGTTTTTTTTTTCGAGCGAAAAAGCACCACCAATCATTGAGGATCGGGTGCTGGTTGAATGGAATGTATTTAAGCGCGTGTTCTGTTCCTTCGCCTACCTTTGCTGCCGGCCCGATGAATGAACTAGCGCTAAACGGGGCTCACTTCCTGGCTCAACATCGCCCATCACCAGTCCCGGCCCAGTGTGTGCTTTTAGCAACAGAACGCGCACCCACTATTTGTCTCAATTGAGCTAGAACTCTGTGTTTGTCTGTGCGACGGACGGCAGCCGGAGAAGAAGATCTATGCGCATCGCGTAAATGTAGTTCAAAGTCACACGTCGCGGAAAGTGGGTCAATCGATCTGTCAGCGTGCAGGGCAGGGATGGGAGGGACCAGCGGGATGGACTGCGTCTTGGGCCGGTGTCGCCATCCGTACGACGCTGGCCCGATGTGTCGTAGACAATGACCATTGTCAAATTAACTATGCGCTCTATGCGCTTGCCGCTCGGCCAACATCATGCCCCCGTTTTCCCGGGCACCGGGCCCCGTGCCCCGTTGATCATCTGCATCCGGTTGGTGTGCATTTCGCCGGTGTGTGTGTTTGATCAGGTTTACATAGCCGGGGCTACGATTCACTGTGCGCCTCCATCAATGAGAGCAAATACCGGACCGGTGGTGCGACCACTTTGCCTACACCATCATCCCAGTGGGCTGTGCTAAAGAACTTCATTTGCATTTCGAATGACCCTGGTGGTTGCGTGAACATGTGTGTGAGTGTGTGTGCTTAGAACCTTAATGACCAGCAACACGCCGTGCGCTCAAAATGAAGTGCTGCAGCTGCAGTTTGGCCGCCATAATGCGTCCCGGTACTGGTTGCTGTTTTGTTTGGCCTCAGCAGATGAGATGAAGTTTTTTTTTGCAACGGCACACTGCACATTCGGCTCACCCGGTCCGGCCTCGGTTGTATGCCATGTCACATTCCAATCAATGGCTGATGTCGAAGTTGGCGCTGCGTTTACCACAACAAAGAGACAAACAATCCCTCCCCTTGGAACGATATCGATAAGGATGGACGAGATATTCGGCCACGGCAGCACCGGAGTGCGGTTCGGTTGAAACAGTACTGCACACACACACACACACACACACACACACACACACACACACACACACACACACA
>KB672968.1:820073-846535 GCA_000349145.1 Anopheles dirus
ACACACACACACACACACACACACACACACACACACACACACACACACACACACACACACACACACACACACACACACACACACACACACACACAAGAACAACAAAAACACACACGACCACTTATCTAGCCCCACCGAACGAGCATTCTGCAGGTGTTTCACGCGCTTTACCGAAAGGCTAGCCCACTAACGCGCTCGTCGGTACACATGCACTCAGCGCTACTTACCCAGCGTCAAGCAGTTCGCCATCTTCGTTGCCATTGGCGTCGACGACTGTGGTTGCTTTGGTGGTTTCGTCGTTGTTGTTGTGCATGCGGTTGCTGCTGTTCGTGTTGTTGTTGTTCTCGAAATCCTCGATGTCGCGGCTCCCGGGCGAGATGACGACCCGGTAGACGTCGCCGGAGTAGCTGTCACCGTTGCGCGAGCCACTCGACACGGTTAGCCGTGGTTCGCGGATTCCCAGCTTGGCCACGAACGCGTGGATCGCTTCCAGCACGTGCATCGGCGGTGTGGCACTCATCTTCCAGCTTCCGTCGTTCCGCGGGTGGTTCCGTTCAAGGAGAGGGCTTCGTTTCGAAACCGAACGTTCGTCGTCTCTGCAAACTCCACTTGGCACTCTGTCAGCGTTTGCTAGATCCTTCCCGAAAACTTGTTGCACTGCACATCCGCAGGAAGCTATGTCTTGTGTTTCAGAGCGCTAGCTAGCAAAAACAAAACACTACCACCGCGCAGCCACTAACCCGAGAGATAGACACTGTAGGAAACACTCCAGTCTTTGCCACGCACCCCCGACACACATCTGATCACTTGCACTTTAGGATTACTGTTTGTTTAGTTCCCAGTCTTTCTAAGACGCGAGCGGCTTCCGTACACGGCACCAAGGTGTCCGGCACGATCGTGTCGCACTCACAGTCACGTTGAAAAGGCGCACTGTAGGAGGGAACGCAGTGTGTTGCGCAGATAGTGCAGATCGCTGATACTACTTCTGCTGCC
Organism: Anopheles dirus; assembly: GCA_000349145.1. Lineage (NCBI taxonomy): Eukaryota > Metazoa > Arthropoda > Insecta > Diptera > Culicidae > Anopheles > Anopheles dirus. The sequence goes on from KB672968.1 coordinate 821,067, forward strand.
ACCGCGACTCCTGCTGCTACTGCTGGTGATGATGACGATTGAGCCTGTGTGTGCCGCCAACCGCCGCTAAACTCGACTGACGCCGTTCGTGCGCATCGCCACGATATTAATACGCGAGAGTTGGCAACCCTTCCGTCCAAAAAGGTACGACCGGCACTCGGCTTCAACCCCCTTGTGTGTTGCTGCTGTTGCTGCTAGTGTGTGTGTTTCTCGCTATGTGCGTGGATTGGCACTGGGCTGGGGTGTTGGATTTTAGGAAGGTAGGATTCGGTCGGCGTCGAGTTGACATCGCGAACGCGCGCCGTCGACTTTGGGGCTTCGGCCGCCGCCGCCGTTGCCGCGCTTGCCGGTGTGTTCCTTCGGGCGGGAACGAGAGAACCGGGCCCCGGAGGCGCGGACCCCACGGGCGCAAGCGGGAAAGCAAAAATGTGTGCGCGCGCGCGCGCGAAAGGGTGAGCGATAAGCTTTGCGCGTAGATTCCTCTCTCAAGGAGAACTAACGGGCGATATAACGGAGAGTTGCGACTCTTGCGCTTGGAGAGGGAGAAGAAAAGCTCTGCTCGGGCTCACCCGAGTCTCGTCCGGGGGTCACACGGTATGGCACGCTGTACGGGACGCGTGTATGTGTGTGTTTCCATCCTCCCCGGCCCGACCCCACCCGGGGGTCGTTACCGGTCGTAACAAACGTCGCACACAAGCCCACCTCCTGTACCGGACATCCTTTCGCGCGGTGGATGCTGTCGTCGGGGTTGCGTACGCATCGCATCGGGCTGTTTGGGTTGCGCGTGTTCTCAATGCCTGCTGGTTGGGCGCTTTTTTGAGGGGGGTTTGCGTGAGGGTTTTTGTTTCGTGGTGAAGCGCGTGGTGCTTCATTTTTTTGGCTATTTTTGTGTTAAATCTTTTTGATACCAAGAGATTTTTTCCCTTCAAACTAGACGCAAACTAAGTCTCTCGCGGGTGTTTTGATACGAGTGAGACAAGCGTGAGATAAGACATAAATCTTCGCGTTCCGGTGTTTCGTATTGTGCTTTTTTGGTGGTTTTGGTCATCAAAGGGGCTGAGGCACAACGGACGGACGACAAATTTCGGCAGCGCCGTGCATAAAGTGGCAATAAATGCGCATCGATCACGATCGTTCTCGCCCTGTGACTTTCGTTCTTTGCCTTGCGTGGCTGAGGAGATGTTGTTCTGCGCAGAGGACTCTCCCCCACCCGGACGGCCGGATGCATGTTTATGTTTTTATGAGCCGGCTGGTTGCCGTTGAGCGGTCGAACGATTCCTGGCTGCAGTTTTGTTTATTACCGCAGCCACTCGGAATCGAATGCGCTCCGTGCACGATTCGCACCGCTGTGCAGTTTACAACCGAACTGCGAAAATTTCGGGTCTCCGCACAAACCTCCACTGCAACCACGGCGTGGTTATGGATCCTGTTCAGATGGGCCAAACCTGCGAAGATTCGCGACAAGAACGCGGCAAGAGGGCGGCAAAATGTGCTGCTCAGAAATAAAATCGACAACGGTTCATTTCCTTGGTGCCGTTCTCCCAAGGTTTCGGGTACGTGTCCTGCAGTCGACCGCATTCAGCGATTTGGGACGGCGAAGCGATCCGGTAACCAAATGACGCCTGTTAAGCAAAAACAACAACAGCATCAACAACAACATCACACAAAAAAACACTCCCAGGCTCGGGGCTCCGCGAGAGTGACACAGAAAGCGGCCTTTCGATTTGCTTTCCACGCCCGAGAACGTAGGTTTATTATGGCTGCGGGTTCTGCAAACAAGATCACGAGGTCTGTGGGTAAGAAAGCCCCACGAAAAGCAACACCAGAAACTTGGGCCCCCAGAGCAGCGGTACGCTTTCGAGGGATGGTTTAAAGAGGAACTTTGAGGGCGTGAACGTTCAGCCTTGTGTTTCGGGCGTTCGGAAGGCACCAGAATAAGACAATAAGTGCGGTTTAAATTATGTTACGTGTTTATTTGGTTTGAAATCTGTGTCAAGCAAGTTACAGTTCTTGATAGTTTTGGTCTGCGTGCATACTGAACATCGTGAGGCAGATGAGACTTTTGTATGCATTAGTAGATGAAGAAATTAATGTCTCCTAGAAACATTTTAGCTATTTCCACGAGCAAAATATGCCGAGTTTTATTATACAAACTTCCCAATTTCCTATTTTTTGTTATTATTTTCTTCGTTTAGTGAGAATGTGTCCGTATTGCCACAAAAGTGTATAACTAAAAAATCATAAAAATGAAGCTTTTACTTCAAGCATAAACCCCAATTAGAGAACTATTGTAAGTCCAGTGGAATCGATTTATCGATAGTTATGGTTTGCACGGAGAGGTAAGGCTAAAGTTTATGATGTTGTAATGTCCTACTAGACCGAGAGTAAATAACTACTAAGCCTCAACTGAGTAGTAAATTTTGATTGGTTTTTCAAAGCTTAACCAGTTATAAAAGGTCTCATTTGTATACGATAATGCTTTTTAAGAGTTATTTGAACATAAAAACTTGGCACTTTAGTAAACTAATAAATTTCTGAAGCTAAAACTAACAGCACAGGCAAAGTTTATGTCAATGATTTGACCTTTAAAATGTTGCAATAAGTAGCACTTTTACAAGCTTGTTTTCTACCGGATTTGAACGATTCACACGTGTTTCATATTTCATTCATCCTCTTTGATATCTCGCAAATGACGAACGATAATATGTGTTTCGATTGTGGTTTTTGTAATTTTTCCGTTTCAGGCGGTTTTATTGATGCAATTTGAAATATGGAATAGATATAGCACTACAATAAACATGCATTTCGTTTTGGTTTTAACGAGTTGACGAATGCGCTTGTCAAGCAACCATCGCGATGTTGCCCGTAGCAACAATAGCAGCAGCAACGAGGGTGAGAATGAAAATCCGCTCACACAAAGTTTTTATGACGAAGCCTTTGCTGCAAAGCGCAGTAGGCAGGGTTGGGTGTTTGACGGAGTGCATCGCGACGGGACGCTGAAAAAGTTGAAGTGCCTCCTAGGAAGTGCGGCCGCGAAGAATCCAAATATTCCACTGTGGCGCATGTGGTGGTGTTGGTGGTGACCTTGAGCAAATGCAGGAATTTGTGTTCCGCGCTCTAACGCACCCGCTTACCGTTGCTGGCTGGCTGGTCATCGAACGTTGCACGAACGTCGTGGCGCTCGCGAGTGGATGCTCGAGGCGGAAACGGGCCAGACGCAAAGTGACCCAAAGCCTCCGAGGACGGGAGGACGGAGCAGAACGGAGCGAGCGAAAGAAAGAGAGACGCCGTGCACTGCATAAGACTCCAACCGGTGTGATTGATATTCGGATGTCGATGACTCGCGTTTGAGTTTCTTTTCCTTTTTTTCAGCTTGAACGCTGGCTAGCCCCGAGGCGGCATCTGGAGCTGTCCGAAGCCCATTCGTCTCAGCTACGTAATAATCCGTCGGCTCTGGAAGCACCACCGATGAGCATTGCTGTTTCTTCTTCTCCATTTTGTTGCGTTTGACCGGTCAAGCTGCGGCACCCATAAACCCAACCGTGTCCCCCCACTCTCCTCTTCCTCCTTCTTCTCCTCCAAGTCCGACTACCCCACTGTGGAGCGTAAATAAAAAGCTATCCGAGTGACCGAGTGGCAGCTCGGAGAACCACAGCCGGCCATCACCGGTGGCACACATTTTTCTGGCGGCGGCGGCGGTCTCAGTGTACGTGCGTGTGTGTGTGTGTCTCGGTGTCTGCGCCGATTTTCTCGTACATGCTCCTAGAAAGGGGATGCCCTTACGGCGTGCGGGTTCTTGTCTCTCTTGCGCACGCTTTCGTAACACACGCACCCGTGCGTTCGCAGCGTCCGGCGCGTCTTCTTCTGATCTGAATTTTCTCGCGGCTTGGTCCAACTTCGAAAGAAGCGAAAAAAAAACAAGCAAAACCTCGGACGCAGGCTTTCTCGCGGCCCATGCTACTACCTCACCCCCTCCTGTTACCGTCTCAAACCCGCCTCCAGCCGGGGCACCGGTCGCGGATAATAAGATGCTATGAATATTGATGCGTGTTTTGGTTTCGGGGAGTAGCACCGACATACTCCAGCGCCATGGCCGCCTTCGGCACCCAGGATTTGAGTTTGGGAGATTCTGTTTTTTTTTCTGTTACTTCAAAAGGTCAACCAATTTTTATCGCGCGGCCCAAAGACGAGGTTGGCAAACGTCAGGTAGCCATTGCCAGCATAGGGCACACGGTAAACATTGAAAGGGTTTGATCATACCAACAGTTATATGCCCGGCGTACAGTCGGGTCGTTTTCTAAAACGACGGAAAAACATTTAATAAAGCTTTCATTGTGTGAAAACTGTGCAACATTTATCCAAACCAGCTCGTTTAGCTCATCTGAACAGAGAAAGCAGTGCATCGGTTCTGTTACTCGTTCGAAACGTGACGTTATTTGACCCATGAAATCCAATTTTACGATGGCCATGAGGCGAGCAGCTTGAAGCTGTGCTAAAGTTTATATCCTCACTCGGGTTCTTCTCATCCTATGCGTCCTATGCGTAAGGAAGAGCAAAAATGTGCCGAGCATGATTAAACAAAATCGGAATTTCCGTTACCGTGGCGAGAGCATACGTGATCCAGGTAAGTTTGGTGTGATGCGCAGCCTGCTGCTGCTATTCGTTCCGAATGAACTCTTTTTCAGATCATCCAAGTAGGCATCAAAGCTTCGCATGCTGCGTTGACTATGCGTGGTGTTTCTTTTATTTTTGGAAATCCGATTCGTCATAGCATTTTCCCGTGGCTACTCCTTGGTGTCCATCCCCTCTAAACCCCTCTTCATACTTCACCTTCTCCTCTCGTTCTGTTCCCACTCGACTGCGATTCTTATCAAATTGCCAAAAGATGCCGTTGAACGTTTTGATGAAAGGTTTTAGTAGACGCGGGTTGCTCCTACGGCTGCTAAGAGACTCGTGAGCCTTCTGCTTTCCTCTAGCGGTGGAAAGTTCCATAATTCCTTTTGCTCGCCGCTGTCCTTCACTGTTGCTAAAATTCTCGATCCCATTTTGTAGTTTCTCTTCGCGTAGCGTTTTTTTGTAGTTGTTTCATTCTTTGAATATTTCTCTTACCCTCTTTCTGTCATGACCCACCATTGACCATCTCTTCCACCGATGTAGCGCTTGTTCCATTTTTTTCCTCTCTTAAATTCATTGTTGAATGTATTATGCTGCTGCTGCTGCACTGGCATCGTAGCCGTAAACCTCGTCTAGAAGGTCATTCGCCAACGAAAGTGTCCGCAGTTCGTTGAACCCTTGTTTCGGTCGATCGCAGCGAACCGCAGGGAAGGCTGGTTTTCGTCGGTTGCGCTTGCGTTTCGCGGCCTGCCCGGTTTTTGGTTGCATGTTCGTCGCACCGCGTCCTCCCGAATGGCCGTCCTTTTCGATGTTGGGTTTAAGCTGCATTTGGATTTCTTTCTACTTCCTCCTTATCTCACCCTCCCTCTCTATCTCTATCTCTCTCTCTCTCTCTCTCTCTCTCTCTGTTTCTATCTATCTGTTTCTCTCTCTCGCTCTTTTTCTTTCTTCATGGAATTTCCCCGTTTCTCTGAATCGGTTGATAATTTTGATGATGTTTCTTGCGCCCAGTACGGGTTTCCTTGCGCATGATGAAGACAACTGCAAGTGGTTTTTTGCTCGTGTGCAGTTACCGGGTGGCTTTCCAGTCATGGTTTAGAATTTTATTGCTTCCTTTCAACGTGGAATCCCCACCGATCCTCACCGCCTGCTCTCTTTCTATCTCTCTCTATCTCTCTTCGCTCACAACGCTCACAACGATCAGCTAGGCGCGCTTTTGCTTTCGTTTGGATGAGATCGTTTATGTTTATTTATTTTTTTGTCGCTGATGTTGGCATCCACGATTCTCGCCATCCCAAACGGCCCAATTTGCGCCGCCTATGCTCGCTTCTCTAATGACTTGGAAAGAATAGCGAAAGCGAAAGTTTTCGAAGCGAGAACGTAAAACTACCCAGCGGGGGACCGGTGGCTGACGGATCGAACGGATTGCTTTAATTTTTTTGGGGCCCGAAGGAATTCTGCGAACACGATACGAATTCCATGGACATCCGTTAGCTGCGCTGGATCGTTGGGGGATAGTTGTTATTATGTTTGCAAGTTCCTGGAACTGATCGATCGGACGAGTTTGTGATGCGTTTCCGTGCGCATTGATCGAAATGTTGTTCACCAACTAAGCAAAACAACTCACCGTTGATGCACATCGAACCAAATAAATTCAAGGTGAAAAGAATATATTAAGAATATAGTGAAAGGAAGAATATATAGGAATAATACTTGCTGCTAGTACAATAACGTTCCAAGCTATTATTAATAATGAACCAAGATATTTCAACGTTATATTAGCCAAACACTATTTGGAATAACTGATTGAAAATAATAGAGCCCTTATTCGTAATGTTCTTAACACTAACGGACAAATTCGGTGTCAATTGGCACTTTAGCAACTTTGAGCTTCGATAACTCGAAAACGGTTAGAGATATTGACAAACGGTTTTCACTCAAAGTCTTATATTTTTGCAAAGTTTTTTTTTTGCAAGATTTTAAAATTTTCCTAAAAACCGTAAATTTCTGAGATACATCTTGTTTCTCATTTCGTGCAAATCCAGGTGTCAATTGACACCTAGAAGGCTATTTTTGCAATTGTTGACCGATTGGACCGAAATTTTCACCAGTTGTGTGCTAACTATTCTATTTTTATAATCCGTTGAGTTTAAGACCCCCTCCCATTTGCGTATACATAAAAAAAATTATGACCCGAATTCCTGAAATGGGCTTTCCCACCTTTCTCTGAATTTTTCTAACATAACTTGTTCGATTGTTCGTTCGTATGGGTAAAGTTCCTATACATTTACATGCAACCGTTAAACCTGTCTATGACAATCAACAAAACAACACATAATTATCAGTAATTAGGATATTTAAGATGAAATTTCTTTATAAAGCTATTAGACTATGTTTTGATTCTATCGTCTATAATGCTTTGAAAATAACCAAAATCTATTTGTATATTACAAATTTGATACAAATATCATTCCTAGAATTCAAGATAATGTAAATAAAAAATGTGTATTCTACCGTGCAACCGGTTGTCTAGGTTAAGAAAAAATATCAAACTGGTATGTATAAACCTGCTGGCGATGCCATTTATTCTTTCCAGTGAAAAATAACTACCAAATGTGGGAAATATGACTTGATGAAAATGAAGACCTTTCTGATACAAAAGAACATAGTGCACTATTGTTGAAAATTTCCTGTTTGGATATGAAAAATTCTGGTGAAGTCTAATTTTGGCGTGTAAAACCCTGTATTAATTTGCCAAACAGGTTTAGAGAAACTTTATTGGATGAACACCTCGCCAAATGTTCCCTTTGATGAAAGACGATGAAAGTACAACATTAAACCATGTGACTGTATGTCGACATTAAATTCTAGTACAGCAAGTGTAATGCTACTGATACTATCAATTGTGTACAACGTTATCACCGTTCACGTTAGTAATATTTCTCTAGCCCGTATTGAATTTCAACCAAACTTAACTGCTCTTTTAATAATCTACCGAAATTGTCTGTATTGTCCTTCGAAAACCGAAACAAACTACTTGACAAAGTGCCTCGCGCTCCTGTTGCCCTATCGCTATCTAATCAAAGGCCGATGCACTTTTCAAGAACACTGACAAAAACCCCAATCACGGTTGCTAGAAATTAAGAAAAAAATCCCAATCCTCCGCGTGCTTTCCGCCCGGTCTCTTCGTACCCGGAACTGCAGTGCCCATTCACCGTACGGTACGTACGTACGATCGCGAACCCAACCAATTAGTGGCGAATGCAGTTTCCTATCTAACAAGGAAATGCAAACAAACCAGCTGGCGGTTGTGCGAACTGGACTTTTCGCCCGTCTCTCACTCTCTTTCCCTATCTCGCTTTCGTTCCGGGAGGTTTCTCGTGTCAATCTAGCCCGCCTAGACCTATGCGGCTCGCGCGTACGCGTCCCGATCCAGTGGCGCTTGCCGCACGGCCGTCCGTATGTGCCGGCGTTAGAGCATTACGTATGACATCCACGACAGCGGAACGCTGGAACTTGCTGCAGGCTCAAGGTTAGCGTGTCACGTGTTGGGCGAGAGTGCATTCACGCGCTGTATACGCGGTCGCGATTCCGGCGAGCCGGCGCGAGTGAGTGGAACTTACCAGTTCCAGGTGCGCCTATTTCGCTGGCCGTGAAGTAGGTAAATGTTTGTGCGCGCGTTTGTGTGTTTGTGTGAGTGGCTCCCCCTGTTAAGGAACACTTTACATTCTACTCACAACCGCGAACGGAACCCTGGAGAAAGGGGATGGCCGACGGATGGTGCGGTGGGTCTTAGATCGTTTGTAAAACGGGAATGACGAAATTATGCCACTCTAAGCTAGTCGGTCGCTTTTGCGACCAGCAGCGGCGCAATAGGCCATCTAATGCGAAAAGGCCACGATGCATTCGCTATTTCACGAGCCCGTTCCCATCGCATCCGCAACCGGTGCAATCGACCGGAGCAATGACCGAATGACGTAGCACATCAGTAGCGCGAGCCACTTGAAAGTTCTTCCCAGCTAGCTTCGGCTAATCGGCCGTTTTGTGATACGATTGGCGCCGGCAGCTACGGGCAGCAGAGGACAAGGGATAAGGTCGGATGAGGTCCGAGTGAAACGCACGGTAATTATCAAAGTAATCGTTAAGTTTAGGAAGCAATTGAAAATAATAACTGGTTAGAATTGGAACAAGTTGACAAGAAAACAGTTGTTTTACTAACATATTTTTTCTTTAAGTTCAATTATCAAAAAAAAAACTTTCTGCATCCTGTTACCTACTCGCTTACTTAGTAGCTCTATTATTAGGTAATAAAGTGTAACGTAGTCTTTAAAATATACATATAAAATGAATATATATATATATATATATATATTTTTATACTTGACTGAAAGCTCCTTATTATGTGTCGTTTGTTAGGTTGTACTAATGACTATGTTACCGGTTTTTGGTTTTGCTGCATGGGCATTGGTAAGCTTAGGCTTGTTGAGGTGCATAAGCTCAATTTGTAGTTTGGAATTATGTTTTACTTTACTTCGACGGACAAAACAATACATGTAACATTAAAAGGTAACTGGCGTTACTGCCCGTATACAATTTAGTAATGCCGTACATGTCAAGTTTGGTTCATAGGATCATAGGAGCCAAAACGCGTGCGGCGTTCCTCTATGTCAAGAAGCCTTCTGGCTCGGAGCGATCTCAACAGCGCACATAACACTAACTACAGCTATTATTGGTTTGAAGTGAAGGTTATCGCTAGGCTTAGGCTATCGCTAAGAGAAAATAACACAGAACACGAAGGTATACAACTATTCGAAACGCTTAACAATTACGGCCAAATCGACCGAATACTCCTTTGGACCGAATACCGGAGAGGAAACGGGAAGAGGAAGGGTCACGAACTCAACGGATCATAAAACTACACTAGTTTGCGCACAACTGCTTTAGCTCAACCGGTCAACAAATGCCAAAAATAGCCTCAATTTACACCTCGGTTTGCACGATAGGAGTAACAGGTTGTACTTCAGAAATGTATAGATTTTAAATTTTGTGAAAATCTTAAAAAATAAATTGCAAAAATGTAAGACTTTGGGAGAAAATCGTTTGTCGATATCTCTAACCATTTCCGAGTTATCGAAACTCAAAGTTGCAAAAGTGTCAATTGACACCTGATTTGTCCGTTAGTATTAATTGGTGGTCGTGATATATGAAAGCTTATCTATTGATGAGCACTCTTCGCGCTAGCTGCTTAGTTTGCAACTGTAGTGTAGGTTTATATCCTATAGTTGAGGTCATATTAGCTCGGATTTCATTTTAACCTTACTATTTCAATCGGACTAAATTTAAATTTCTAAAAAGATTCCTCTACAAAATTAATTAAATATACATAGATGAATTAAAAACATGAGTTTTCTGATTTTACTACAATGTTCGTCGGTAAATTACTTTTTATTGTGGCTTTAGGTATAAAAAATCGTGTCGATAACTGTAACCATTTCCGAGCAATAAAACAGTTGTCATTCAAATATCATTTTCCAATTTATGTTAGTTTACGTACAAAGAACTAAAAAATAACTTTGAAATGTTGATCGATTGGTAACGTTGATACACAGATATTTAAGATTTTCACGATTGTCATACTATTTTTGTTCATCCCAAATAACCTTCTTTCCATTATTTCAGAAACAAAAACGTGTGTTTTATGTTACTGATACTAATTTTCTAGTTATTGTATCAATTTTCAATATAAACAATCCGGGGATATGGTAATGGGCAGAGGAGATAGAACGTCAGATAGGAAGAAACAAGCCCAGCATACCTATCAGTTTCAAAGCTCAGTGTACTATACAATGCAACAGTTGAAATTATAAAAATGAAAAATATGAAGATTAAGAAAGTAAAAGCAAAGATCTGGGATGTTGATTTATTAACAACAAATAAAACCATAATTGGATATATGCGTACCAAATGATCAAAGCTATTAACAACAGCAACTCCTCGGTAAGTCGATGGAGCAGCAGATTATGCACGCTGCCCGATAAAACACGCGGTTTGACACGTGTGCCTGAATCGCACACAACCGTCTTTGTTTTTGTTTCACTCTACAGTATAAAACACAGAACAAATTCAAGTGCAAAATGATTGCATAGTTTATTACCAGTTAGCCAGCGGTTTCGCGGATTGCACTTGACACACATACAATGGGGCAAGTGACAATGTGTACCAGTGCTCGTTTGCCTACTGCCTGTTCTAGTGCATTGCCCCCTTTTCCATCAGGGAGGGAGCGGCCCTTTGCGGTTATCGTAGAACGCTACTTGCTGCCCGATCACCTCCTACTCAGCATACCCGCCGTAGCTGCCGGCATTTAGTCATCAGTGGCTAGCGCGGCTAGGTCATTGCCATTAGTTTGACATTAGATTGAGTGCTAGCTGCTAGAAGTGCAGTGGAATGGCGAATTGCCAGTGACGCTAAGGGGTGTCGGATGTGCAGTTGGCGTCATTTTCCGGCGTGCGACTGTAGCCAAGCGACAAGGGGCAATGTGCTTTTGCGCGTCTATGACTACAATAATTATGTCGGATTTTGTTCTTTTCTAGGCTGAAGTAATAACGTGCACATGACGTAACATTCAAAGCAGGCGTAATTTTGTATCCCAGCGAAAAGAAGGTTTGCTTTGATGTACGGGCAAATATATAAGAATATGTACTGTCCCGCTTTAAAATACACCACTTTATTTAGTGAAAACAAAAATTTAGTCCTATCCTAACAGTATTAGCATTACCTATGTATTATTTTACCCCCAAATCTTCCTTCTTTGAAATCCATATTACTCTATTTGAACATGTTGTTAGTCAATCGGAAGGCGCGAATAATATAGTGCACGCTTTCCAACCCATTATTATCAGTGTACCCACCGCAACTATTTGATGCAAATAGAAAGAACCTACAGCCAACTAATTGGAAACAAATGTACGTTATCGTTAATTAATGCAACTCCTGTGATCCACCGCTTGATTGCATGCATGTATCATCTATGACTAGTCACGACCGTCACAAGCCACGCATCCTCCCAGTGAAGCAAAATAAAAATAGCTGATCCCGTAGAGATCGTTAGCACCAGTAAAGCCGGTCTCGTATTATGCAATAATTTCCAGAGCGGGAGCGAGTAATTTTACCATCTATGCGTCCAGAATTTATTACCGGTCGGTCCGTTTTGCATAGGATCTGGTTTGACCACCTTTCAGATGTGTTGTGTAATCGACGCAGACCCTCATCGTGGTCAGGATCTATTCAATAAAAAAACAACACAACACAACACAAAAATACCCAGTGTTGCTACTGCAATAATCAAAAGGATTCGCTTTGTCGTACGATCCTCGAACGCGATCCAAATTTGAAATTGAAAAAAAAACCGGACAACGCACGGGCTTACGCCGCACGGGGGAATTCACCTATCCGCGTGCCTCTCGTACGGTCCATTACATTTTTGTAGTTCCTGCTTTTTTGTTGTGCCTGCCAGTGTTCTTCTCCGTGCTCTGAACACCGACCAACCACCGCGGGAACCATCGTGATGCCAATGATGATGATGATGATACAAGCTGAACCCTTGCCAAAAAATCTGGTTGACCTTGGACCTGGATGTTGAACTCGGCGAGAAAGGGCCAAATGCTAGGACTTCGTTCGTTATTTGGCAATGATTTGATGTTTAATTCACACACCATTTACCGCGCCATGCGCAGCGCGGTAGAGTGGAGGTTTAAATGAAAAGATATGGATAAATAAAAACCGGGGTACATTTTTCAGGTATTCCATAGAAGGATCATTGTGCTCTGTACAAGCGAAAAAAAATCTCCAATTATTCAGAAAGGTAGGAACATTTTTAGATTCTGTTCCAGATGATCATTGACCTCGGTTGTTACCAGCAGCACCAGGTGGTTGCCGAATTTGCAGATGCAATAGCGCGAAATCAGCCAAAATTAACCATGAACCGTTGTGTCATTCACAACACACACACACACACACACACACACACACACACACACACACACACACACACACACACACACACACAAAATAATAAAGCATGCATCGCCGAGGGAAAGTTGATGCTGAAACGAAGAAAACAAACAGCGCTGCTCTAGAAGAACGCCTGATTGAACAAGCCCGAACCCCGGTCAAAAATTCGACGCAGCTGGGAGCTAGAAGATTGCCGCGAAACTTAACCCGTTCGGTTGTGCTAAAGCACCGATGTCACACTGGTGCAAAGCGATAGGGTACAGCGGAAGTTGTTGTGCTGGCAGGGGTCCATTGTTCCTTTTTTGCCGCTTATGTGGTCATTCACCCTTGGTTGACCGGCGAGCACGGGCAGTCGCAAGTGTGCGATGCACAGTGGCATACGGGGGAAACAAGAATCCTCACAACTGCCACTATTTTCAGCTGTTCCCGGTTCTGCCAAACGCACGAAATTGTCCGCACAATCGAACTGATGAAGATTGACCGCGTGTCGGCGAGTTGCTTAGAACCCAAACGCGCGAGCTAAAACAACAACCAAAACGCCTGATCCGAGCACGGCGGCCAATGACCGCCTTCAAAGTGGATTCGCGCATTCAGCATTAGTATTTCCGCTTCAACTTCAACCGGCCGCCTCTCGGATAATTTTCGATGCGAACAAAGCTGATTTCTTGTGGAAACCTTAATGATACACAGCTTGGTTTTAAACCTTTCAATACATCCTTAACCCTGCATAGTTTGGTCGATTAATTGATTCGTTGTGGGATATCCGCATGACCTACCATGCGGCTCCATCGGTACAGCTATAACCAATGTCCAGGTTCATCGAAATTTATTTGTGATTTATTTAGTAGAAACTGGCTGGACATATACCAAAAACTTTAAGCCCACTTAAAAAAAAGTTTTTTTTTCATTTAGGAATAAAAATATCTTGGACCGAACGTATGTCCCGTAGTTAATAATCTCAACAAACGAGTACGAACACAATTTTTTAATTTCACAATAACCCTCTAAACAGTCGGACTGCTTCAAAGATTATAAAATTACCATATGTTCGACTACGTTACGGCAATAAACAAAATGGAAAAAGAATGGAAATTTGGATAAAAAATAATAAAATATATAGTTCCTCTACCCTGCTACAAAACGCGCCAAGCGGTGAAGGTTATTCGGTGCATTTAGCTGTGGTTGCTGTGATTTCTGCGTGACATGTTTACCCCTAATTTGTTACATTTTAATATTTCATATTCATTCCAACATTCCACGGTTCAATTGAGTATTTTTCAATCTAAATCAATAACATTTTATCAATTAATATTTTACGAAATAGCTGTAAATTTGTCGTATCATATAAATAGTTGAGAATAGTTTGGGGTAAAATAACAACTTACGTAGTAGTTTAATGTACTCGAGGGTACGTATATTTAGCATTATTTGATGACAAATGAAAATACCCTCCTTCGAGCCTTTTTACTAACCGCACCTATGCCCTCGAGGGAACGGGGCAAGCAGGCCTATCCGCAAATGCCGTTTTCTCTTTTGCTTAACATTTGAGGCGCATTTGGTATGCCCCGATACCGTTCTCCTTGAAGAAAGGGAGAAGTGTCAAGTTCACTATGTCCGCTCATTGAACTTGTCTGGTGGGATGCTAAGCTCCCATCGTCATGAAGCGCTGTCCACGCCCTCACCAGCTAAGGCCTTCGATAGTGCCGTTTCAGTAGTCCTAAGTAGTTCTGAGCTCTGAGTAGAAAAAAAACACATCTGTCAGCGTCCTGTTCTGACAGTTTCTGCTACTGTAGCATTCTCGGCGGAAACAACTTACGTAGCTAGAAAATTTATTAAGGTACGAGCAAAGTTTGCAAAAATAGTTCAACTAATAATCTTGTTGTTAACATAATTTCAACAAAATGCCCATAAAGTATTCGACGCAGTTAATTTAATCTGGAATTTGTCTAAATCTGGAATGTAATTTTAACCTATTAGAATTAGCCGAATACTGTTGAATCTTTCTGAAGTCAACACCCTGGTGAGCAATATTCGTAAATCTAAATGTCAGAACGGAACGGAATTTAAAGTTTTGTTCGTTTCGATATACAGGGTTTACCACAGCCGCTGACACATACTGCACACTTTTTGAAACAAGCGGCATACTCACTTCGAAGCCACCGCGATGTGTCAACACACCGCGGCTTCGAAGTGAGTATGCCGCTTGTTTCAAAAAGTGTGCAGTATGTGTCAGCGGCTGTGGTAAACCCTGTAAACTAGTACATTATTGTAATCTAGACCTAGAGGGTTTGTTTTAAAGTTTTTTAAATCTTATGTTATAAGTATGACGATCATAGAGGTCGTATTGTCAGTGCTCAAATGTTTTGTTATTTAGAAAATAATTACTTAGACGATCGTATAGTCAGATGCGCTCTAGATATCACATAGCGAGCTGTCGCCTAAAGTAGGCTTCAAAACCAGGCATCAAACTGACTGCAGACAGATTTGTTGGATTAGTAATAGGTACATTAGACTTCTCGATCACTGATAGGTGCGTTCTTATATTACAATCTATCTCTGCACATTTCACTAGGCACAGTTGTCGAGGTAGACAATCACGAAATGGTACAGAAAGATGAAAAATAAAGAAAAAGAATATTTCAGAATTGACCCACTAAATTGAAACGTGAAATAGACTCTAATGTTTGAGCCAAGCACAAACGACACAAGTGTAGATAAAAACCACACTCATACCAAACCTGTTAGCATCATTCAATTATGCAGATGGGTAGATAAAAAAGCACACAAAACTCCACCAACACCTACGACACGCTGCCGACTTCACTGTGAAGCACTGGCGGCCACACCAGCACACTCGATCGTACCCGTAGTCGCCCGGTCTTCCTGGTGCATCAATATCGTCGCCATCAGCACCTGATCCTGCCCCGTTCGCAGACACGATCGAACGAGACAGCTACGACGCCTGTTTCTCACGCCAGTTAATCAAAGCGATGCGTGGCGCTGTGCCGCATCGCGTAATCTCATCGCGCGGTTTCGAGACGCCTCCGGTTGTGAAGCGCGGGAAGGTGCCACCTTTATCCAATTCCGATTTGCATTTCTAATGTTTCTCGTTGCCGCGCCGCCATCACTGCGTCATCTTCTCGAGTGTTTTTCTGGTGACATTTACACGGCGACCGATTCAAGACGAGCGTGGTGTTACCGCTGCTGCACACAGAGCTGTCGCTGCCGCCGCCGCCATCGTCGCCGCTGCTGCCGCTGCTGGAACTTCGGAACGAACGATTTCTGGCCCGGCATTTGAAGTCGCCTAAGCAGGCGGTCGAGCTTTCTGTGCCATTAAACTTGTTCAAGGTCGCACACGTCGCGGCGAGAGAGGGAAGCGCCCGTTTCGCCGATCTGTCATCTTCGATCCTTGCTTAGTACCATGATCGCAATGCAGCTGAAGCTGGTGGAGCAGCAAACACGTGGTCATGCGACGTTATAAGCATAACAAACCGATTTTTTTTACAGCGGTACTGACACTTCCAGCATGCCATGAGTTATGAGTGATTAATGTCTAGTTGCACATTATTGATTCTGATTGGCTGCACGTTTTCCACCTTGCGCGAAATAGACTAATCGTGATCGATTGGAGCAATTCTCATATCGAACTAATAACATAATCCAATTGAATGTCAACGCTGATAGGAATGCAGTCAATTCAGGCCTGTATTAACGCCATAGAAACGTCTTAACCCACCTACGCGGTCATCGCCGGTAACACCAATGCCGCAACGAATTCCCTGTCGTGCTGGAGTCTACTTTATGCGACAGGTATTACGAGTTTCTTCAACATTCCACCCGATGCATGTCATACGTGGTCAGTGCACGGCTCTCGACCACGACGTCAGCCGTGTAGTAATCGTCGTGCGCACTTATCGGTCAATGATCCTTCCCTTTATTTTCTAATCTCTGCCCACAGCGAACTCTCATTGATTTTTGCGTACTTTTCCTCAAGCATTTCCAAATATTATCACTCGCTAGCTGGCAGATAGCGCTGCACCGGGCCGGCCTATCTGTCAGCTACCATTGCAGCAAGTTATTTTTGGGCGGAGTGAAGAGGCCAACTCGGAATTAATCAGTAATGAAATCGAAACGTATTCATTCGGCATTCTACGATAAGATGGAACGTCAAAAAGGAGCGTGACTGCAAGGCACCTCCGGTTCGGTGCTTAGTTACCGGGGGGGGTTAGTTTAAAGAGGGTCATGAAACCTGGCCAAGGTGGATCTGTGCCGGAGGGGGCGACTCGGAACCCGATACGCTTTCGACGATCCTACTCGCATGGACCGCGGAGATGGGGTGAACGAACGATCTGGCGGTCTCCTACGATGCGGCCATTTATCGTTCGTTCAACCCATTCACAAACCAATGCCTAGGTGGGAGGCACGAATTGCAATCACGGGCAATCTAGCCCGATTGAGCCCATGAATCAGCTAGGATGGGTGTAGTATTGTGGTTTTTGGTTTTGTTTTTGGTTTGCTGTAATATCGCAACTTAAGTCCTCCTCTGGACGTCCAAGTTGCAAGGGGTGGTTCTTTTATCAGTCAAGAGCGTTTGGCCGTTAACCTAAAATCTTTGCGTCCTTGACTAGTGATCATTGCCGACAGGAAACGTTTCAGTAGTTTTGCCTCCAACCAATTTACCGTCTGCTACCTTTTTAGAGAACGATTCATTCTGTGGTGGGTCTATGTTTCTGGATAGAAACAAATACGTTAAATATAGCTACTGGAAGCTACAGATGTCTCGTAATATGTAGTAACTTCCTAACACTAAAAATACTGTTAGTTTGAATCATTGTGCAAGATGAGTGTAAAATATCAGGCAACATTATAAATAGAGCGTGTGCAACGGATTGTCCATAAGCTACGTCGCACTTCATGTGTTTAAACTAGACGTGTGACCGATCCTAAACAAATTTTAAAGAAAATCTCTCATCTTCATTATTCCATGCATCGAAACATGTATTTTTCGATAAATCTATGTTTTGTCGCTTATTTAAATGCGCCCTATAAAATCAACACATTATCCGCTAACAGAATCACCAAATTAGACTAACAGTTATTTTAGATTAGGGAGATACAACATATTGTGTGCCCATGTGACTAATCGGAGTAGAAACTATTTTTATTGTATTGTATTGTATTGTATTGTATTGTATTTATTGTATTAACTGTGTTGATGATTTCGAGACCTCTAGGAATTTTGAACAATAAAAAAGATGTGTCTAATAATGTAAAAATAGTGTTAAACAGTTCCTAAAATCTACATATTTATGTTATCTTCCTAATGTTTCATATGGAAATTATGAAATTATTTACTTAGCATAACAAATTTGCGTTAAATCTGGAAAACTTAAATTGTGCGCATTACTTTCGTAACATACTGTACCAACAACGATGCTTACCGGCTTGCTTTCGAATGTTTACCAGTCTGCTCGCCGGAGTGGGCTATCTTAGCAAACGGCTCTCGCCGGGTAGCATGTGTGCGCGAACATGGTGGAATCTGGCGGGAGGTTGTAAATTTATTTAATATCGCTACCTTCGCATGGTAGCAGCAAATATCTGTTCCGAAAAGATAGTACCACGCGCGTGCCATAAGTGTTGGCAGTAGTGTGCATCGAAATATGTTAGCCGTCGGTTCATCCGCAACGATCCAACCAAGCAAGCAGGTCAGCTTCCAATCTATCTGTTCAATTGTGTGATCCGTCGCTTATCAGGGCAGTTGTCGTATCAGTCGTGAACGGTGTTTAGCTACATCGCAATGTCACCCTAAACTTTTCGGCAGCTCCGCCCGTGGTGGTATCGCTGCTCATACAGAAAAAGTTTAGGAAACGGATAGAGTCAACCTGTGGCACTTGACGATCGATCCTCATAACTGTGCATGTGTATAGCAAACAGCTGATTGCCGCGTGCGCATGTGCGCAAGATGCACCATGCCAGTACGCGCACGTTCGCACAAAAATACCCTTCATCCTGCACCAAACATTTCCGTCCAACAATGTCAACGTGGTAACGTTTGGTTATCTGACATTTTTCCCCCTTTTTATCTTCCGTAGCAACCTTGCTAGCCGCTCAGTAGGCTCGATACACTTTCAAGCGCGGAAGGTCCGCCGGGGTCACCAATCGACGCGAGTCTTTCAGACCGGACGACCTTTGACACACTGCTGCAATGGGTTTAAATGCTTGAAAAGAGAAAACGTTACCACCGTATCGAAGTTCGAACAGACTGGACGATTCCCACCGAAGGCCAGCCCGTTGTACATTATCAGCGTGATTTGATTAACGCTCCAGCGAAGAACTGTGAGTCAACAACCGAATGTAGCGCGAGACGTGTTGAGAAAAAGTGAAAAGAGTCTCAAACGAAAACAACAAACTTCCGAGTGGTCGGGTGAGGCGAGAGTGCAGGTTTCGCACATGATTGAAACAAAGTAGGCAAGGCACTGCACGCTGCACAAGCTCCGTCGAAAGTGATAGTGATAGGGGTGTTGTTACATTGAAAAATCGCCATTCGATCATTGCAGCAGTGAATAATACACCCGAAATCGTGTAGTGAAATGTGCATCCTATTCGTGTACGTTGACGATGGTTCCATGGCGGGACGGTATCGCGTAGTTCTGGCCTCAAACCGCGACGAATTCTACGCCCGGCCAGCAAAAACGGCCGCACCGTGGGAGGAAAACCGCCACATTATCGGTGGCCGTGACATGGAACCGGGGCGCGAGGGTGGTACGTGGCTGGCGATCGGCAACCATCCAGCGGGTTGCATCAAGCTAGGCGCTCTGCTAAACGTGACCGGTGAAAATAAAGTCAACGTTACCAATGGCCGGGGCCCGATCGTGGCTAACTTCTTGGCGGGTGAGCTCACCAGTCGGCAGTACAGCGAAACGTTGCTTGCGCAGGATAACTTTGGTGCGTTTAATTTTGTATCGATCGAGTTGGACGCCACGACGGGGCAAAACAAACTGGTGGACTGTTCGGAGGGTGGTCCGAACCGAGCTCGAGGAACCATTCTGCACACGAGTAACGCTCCGCACAGCATTGAACAGTGCAAAGCAGGAGAAGCGCTCGGATTTGGGAATAGCACGCTGCAGAAACCGCTGCAGAAAGTTTGCCGTGGAAGGGAACAGTTTGCCGAGATCGTGGCAAGACGTAATGTACCATTTGCCGATAAGGATGCGTTCGTAGGCGATCTTATGGAGCTTTTGAAAAGTGATGTACGGTGAGTATATTGGAGTACAAATGTTTTTGGACAACTTGAGCTTAATTTCAATATGTCGCGCACGTTCTGTGTCGGTCCACGATGCATATAAATTTTTCCAGCCACTTCCCGGACCCGGAGCTAACGCGTCGCGCTGGTCAGCATGCCGAGTTTTTGTCCAGCATTAACGTGCGCATGCCTAACGGTAGCTATGGCAGCAGAACGCGAACGGTGATACTGATAGACCACCAAAATCACGTGGAATTCATCGAGGAAACGCTGAACGGCACAGATCCAAACACCGGAGAATGGAACAGATCACGCATTGAGCGTCAGTTTTCATAGGACAAACATGTATATCCATACCGAACGCTCAAACAAGGACGTAAGCAATAGTTGTTGCCGATTCAAATTGATATAAATATGTGTTACACCCAATTAGTATTTCTATAAACAAGACATCGAAGACATAGATAATGTATTTTAATATTTTTCATTGTTTAACACCTTCAAATTCCGAACTTGTGCCGCGCGAATCCGTTGGAGGTTACTTCCGCTTCGATCCAGCCTTTAGCAGTTTATTTTTCGACCCGGCGGCCGCTCCTTTTCGGGCTCCTTTCACGATGCTCTTGAACTGTCCTGCATTTTTCGCACGTCTCCTGGGGGGAAGAAAACACCAGCCATACGGATTAATTAATGTAGCGAACGACTAATATCGGCACGGTCCCATTACTACGTACCTTCGGTTGAGCGAATTGCGGCTAAGCGGAACATAAGCGTACGGTTCGTGTTTACCCTTCTTCAGCATATCGCCCGACGCCTTCTTCGCCCGATACTCTGTACCGGTCGTGGCGTTCGATTTGGCTGTACGATGGGACTTGCTGCTGTAGCCCGACTTTACCGACGAAGCCGTCGGCCGATGAATGCCCTTACCGCCGGCCATATAGCGGCTGGACTTGCCGCTCATTCCCGAACGAGCACTAAGCGCATCGATTGCCTTTCGCTTTCGTGACGATGGTCCATCCTCGTCCACATTCGGTTCATAGTCCTCCTGTTCGGTCTGGCTGTCGTCACTGTCGTCCTCATCGTAGATACGCTTCTTTGCCTTTTCCGCATATCCCACGGCCTCATCCGGATCTTCGTCGGAATCAGAGTAATCTTCAATGTCCTCGATAATAAGCCGACCGTCTGCCGCTGTTTTGAAGCCACGATTTTTATCCTTTTCTGCTTTTCTGCTGTCCGCACGATCTTTGCTGCTACCCTCCATTGGTTCGTTCGCTAGAAATATAAACACATTCATCATGAAACGCCAGCGAACAGCAAACACGTTACACACATACTTGTAATCTTTCCGATTGCATCCAAATCCGCTAAATCAACTATAGCGTCCTCCGATTCCTTGATGTACGTATCCAATCCCTTTTTCTTCTGGCGTTTTTTGCGCTCATCCTCCACTCCAGAATCCGAGTCGGAATCTTCCAGGATGTCATCGATCCTGTTCAAGAAGAAACGAATCGCATTAAGCAAACCAACCACACCCGAAACATCGGATTAAGCCGCGTACGTCAAGCTTTTTTTCTGCAGTTCAGTTATGAAGTCCGGTTCCTCATCCCCTTCCTCGTCTCCTTCGCCGTCCTTGCCGCCCTGCTCCTGCTTGTTGCGTTTCGCACGCGCCATATCCTTGCGTATTTTCTTGAGCCGTTTGTGCGTTTCCTCGTCGTTGCCCGGAACGAGCTGGATGACCTCCGCTGCACCGAATCTCTTGCACAGTTTCTTCCATATGTAACCCACTATCAAGCGACAGTGGCGCTTCGTGTCCGGTACCATCATTGACAGGGATTTTACCTGGCGTTTAGTAAATTGAGGATCAACTCTATCAACGCTAGCCGAAAAGACATCGGAGTCATCTAGCTACTTACAATCAGTGGAAGATAATTGGTGACGAGCGGGATTGGAAGAATTTTCGTGTAGACATGCACAAAATGCAGTGACGCATCCACCTCCATGCGCGTTTTGCCGATGAGGAAGGTCAGCACTTGATCGAGCATAAACTTCAGCGATTCGATCGACAACGATCCGGTAAACTTTTCGAGCACACTACGGAGCACATTAATCGTGTTGGTGATGAGTTGGCTATCACCCGCGAAACCAGCGATTATCACGTCGATGAAATCGTTAATTTTTTCCTCATTCTATGTGCGAAAGATTGGAATGAAAGGTTTCAACGATTCAATAAGAATATTTTGCTATAAATAACACGATACTCACATCGAACAGTTCACCAATCTTTTGCAGCAATTCAATAGCAGTGTTGTTCTTTTTAATAGGTTCGAGATGGAATGTAGACACCACCTCGGAAATGGTACGCGTGATCAGCTTACTGTTCAAAAGCACGGTCGATTGCTTGTCCAGTACCATCCGGAGGCAACTGTAGGAACGATGCATTTGGATTAGTGACTGTTACTATAAGGCAGCAATTTCACTTACGTTAATCTTGGAGCCTGAATGCCTTCGTAGCTCTGGTGCATCGTGCTGAGCAGTAGTTTCTCAATGTTGCCCAGCTTCGCCTCCACAAAGGCCACACAACCCTCGTTTTCGGAGGCCAAAATTTCGCACAACAACTTGAGCACTTTCTTCATCTGCCGCCTCACGTTGGCGTTCTTCTTCGCGACCGTCTCCTGTTTCTTGTCCTGCCTCAGTATCACCGTTATGTACTTCTGGTAGATCTCGTTCAGCTTCTCTTTGCTCTGATAGAGGGCCAACTGTTCGACGATATCGAACAGCGTGTCGTAGAGGAACGTGCCCGGTGCCTTCTCCTGCAGCTGCTGCAGTGCGACATTGAACATTTCATCCAGCACAGGTTTGGGTGTTACGGAAAGGTAGGCTTGAATCGTTTCGAACGCGGATTGTCGGATCTCGTTCTCGTTGCTCCCGTTTGGTTTTGTCGTGTAGATGTTAAACAAACGGGGCAGAAAGTTTTTCGCATACCGTCCGATTTCCTCCCGATCGCTGGCCAGCTCTAGGTGCTTGATAAGTTCCTGCAAACCATCCAGTATCGGAGCGCGAAGATCCGGATTCTCGTTCAGCACAGTACCGAGCGTTTTCGCAATCAACCGGAAATTTGCCACATCCTTCGGTTTGCGACAGAAACCGGGAAACAGGCCCCACAGTTGACAGCAGAGCAGCTCGAAGATGTGTGCTTGATGTTTGTTGTCCGTTTCTTTGAACTTTTGCCACAGCATGTAACACTGGTAGGCGAGTTTCAAGATGACGCTGTTAAACAGCTCAAAGCTCGAATTCTGCAGACCTTCGCGCAACAGCGGCAGCAGCCAGGTGCGATCGAGGTCGATCTTTCCGTCGGGTCCCGCGAGTGGAATACACTTCAGGACCAGTTCCGTGTCCATCGCTCCAACAGCTTCCAGAACGGCATGCTCAATCTGGATCCGATTCGAAGACTGTGGATCGTAGCGCTGGCCCAGTGTCGCCAGGGCGGGTGCCAGCGTTTCACCGAAGTAGTGCCCAGTAGTGTCAAATGCAATGGCCAGAATTATCAGCACCTGCTTCGATGCATGACCGAACGGAGCCGTACACAGCACATCGATAATGTACTTCAGCACCTTGTCTAGCGCCGCACGATGCTTTTCCACTTCCTCTGCATCGACACAGCACGGCTGGACGCACTCGTAGAGGATATCTTTCAACGCGTTTGAAGCAGCCGACACCACGTCCAACTTTTCCGAAGACCAAAAGTCTTGTACACATACTTGCACAAATTTCGGCAGAGCGGCGCTGCACAGGACGAGATCGTATTTGGCCAAAAACAGATGGCCTTCATTCAGCACCGTCAACCAAGCGATAATCTGCCGTGAATCGGACCGTTCCGGACGATAGTCGTACAGTGCGGACAGCAGCTTACCCGCCAGCACGGGTGTGAGATTTTCCGACTTCGAGGTAAACAACGAATGGAAAGTTTGGAAACAGTTCGTGCGGATCAACACGTTCGTGGCTGTCATAATTGACAGTAGGCTCTCTGCAACCTGCTTGATGTCGTCCTTGTTGAAACCCGGCAGTGCGTTGTGCAGCAAACCGAGCGTATGCAAAATAACCGTTTGGTTGTTGGCAATGTTTTCCGGGTTAAACTGTGCAATACAGAACCTTGCCACTCGACTGCCCGCCGGATGGAACTTGACCGGAGCTAACTTTGTCGCCAGCGGTACCTTGCTCGATAAGGCATCTTCGCCGTCGTCTGCACCCGCTTGCTTTGGTGGAAGCATGAAGCAACTGCCATGAATCACAGCAACCACCGCGTGCTGCGCCGCCTTGCGTAGTTTCGGTTTGGTGTGTGTGGCAAATGCGAGTATAGCGTCGAAAAACTTCAGCGTCGAAGACATCTTCCACTGGTCGTACGCCTGTGCCCGCAGCAATACCGAGATACAACCAATCAAATTACGCGTCATCGTGTGGTTGTCCGTTTCGGTATAGCGTTCCAGCAGCGCAAGTAGTGTCTGGGCCGTGTCCGAGAACTTGTGACGGAGAACGGCTTCCGGCACGGACTTAATGCCCATCGTGAGGAGTGAAACAGCCGCATTGATGTCGTTGTCTTCTTTTGCCGCTTCGATCGTTTCCATCAGTGCGAGGAAGTACTCGGTGCTGCTTTGCGTGCCCGAATGTTCTTTGATGACCTCTGTGAGTGCGGCCAATATAGCCAGCATATCCTTCTGCAGCTGTGAATCCGCCCGGAAGCTGGTCAGCAATCTAAACGACGGAATACGAAGTTAGGATTAATATGGTACTCGAACATACATACGAAAATTTTCTATCTCTTACTTCTTGAAACTCATGTTCGAGCATGCACTCCAGTTGGATGCGAACGTTTGGAAGGTTTTGAACGTTCCCTGTTGCGAATCGGACATCATTTCATCCTCACCATCTAGCATGTTGAAGGATTTCATGCTGGCCGCAATATCGTTCACCGTCGGTGCCTTCGATTTACCGGCACTACCGCCACTGCTGTACGACTGGATGGCTTCATGTTTCAGCACAGCTTCGAGCGTTAGTTTACTTTTCGCTTGCTCCTCACTCGGAGCAAGGCTCAGATTTGCCTGGAAGAACCGGCCTTTCGCCTTGGCGCGGTGTACGCTTGCCTGCGGATTTGAGGACGAGGCGCCTCCCTTCTTCCATCTCGCCGATCCAGTCTTTCGCTTCAACTTTGAACGAAATTTGCTCATCTTTGTGGCTTGCAATGAGCGAACTAAATATTTTTATAGTTCCTTAAACTTTGAAGTAAGAACGACGCACGTGCGCGGCTTTCGACTGGTTGCAATGAAAACAAAATGCTGTCAGCATAGAATGACAGTAGAAAATTGGAGGTTAGGTAGATTCCCACTTAGCACAAAGATTTTAGATAACTTTCGTGTAGTTTGAACCCAACTAACAATCTGGGAGCGAACCGCATCTAAAATTGTCAGTTTGTGTAGTAGAGGGGTACCCAGACAACCATACTATGACCGCTGGTCATAGTACAGCCAACGTACACTTGTCGGATGACAGCGGACGCTGCCATAAAACGGCCGGCGTCCGCTGTCAAATCCATACAAAAATCGAACGCATC
>KB672968.1:853081-864756 GCA_000349145.1 Anopheles dirus
CTCGTTACTGAAACATTTCGCGTTTAATTTTCACGTAACGCCACTCAAAAATGTCGTAACGGGTCATGCAATTACTGCTGTATGGCATCTTGTATGTAATGATATACGACGTCATAGAAGAGTCTTTGAAAGGTCTTATACCCGATTTTGGTTATTGGGGTAGGCGGTATGACGAAAGGGCAAGTGGAGGCAGAGGAACAGGCTGTTTGAAGAGTGATGTGTGAATGTGTGCGTCACATTCGCCATTTTTACTTGCAAGCCGGGTGCCACTATTATTATTATTATTATTATAAAATAATGTAAAAGTTCTTTTAGGAAATTAAAAGAGTGTAGTGTTAACTATCGGTGTGCGTGTAACATGTGGATGCCATGTTTTCAGTGTTTGTTCTAGCTGCTATTCGTTATGAAGTGCCGATTATTCGTGAACATTCGAAGGTTCCAGACCGCTGCAAGACGTCATCATCTGAAAGTTGCCGGAAAAGTGCTTGTTTAATCAGAAGCTGTGGTGTATTGTGTTGTGGTAATGTATTTAAGGCACGGCGATGTATTTTTTTATTTCTCACTTGTTCGAATTACAAATTTAATGCCGTAAATACATTAGCACAACACACCACAGCTTCTGATCAAGCAAGCACTTTTCCGCCACTGATGCACGTTCAGATAATGGCGTCCTGCAGCGGTCTGGAACCTCCGAATGTTCTCGAACAGTCGGCACTTCACGGCACGGCATCTCGGACAGCAGCACGAACAAACACTTAAAACAAGGCATCCACATGTTAAACGCACTCGGATAGTTAACACTACACTCTTTTCGCTTCCTAAAAGAACTTTTACATTATTTTATCGACAAACCAAACGATGTTCTAAGTCCAACGCGATGATGGCACCCGGCTTGCAAGTAAACATGGCGAATGTGACGCACACATTCACACATCAAACTTCAAACAGCCCGTTCCTCTGCCTCCAATTGTCCCTTCGTCATACCGCCTGCCCATTTACTTCACAAACTGACAATTTTAGATGCGGTTCACTCCCAGATTGTTAGTTGAGTAAACATGGCGAATGTGACGCACACATTCACACATCGCACTTCAAACTGCCCGTTCCTCTGCCTCCACTTGCCCCTTCTTCACACCGCCTACCCCTCTACTTCACAAACTGATAATTTTAGATGCGGTTCGCTCCCAGATTGTTAGTTGGGGAGTACCTACAAATTTAGATGCTATTGGGTGGCCATTTGTTTTCTGGGTATCGCCATACTTTTACGGTTTCAAAACAACAATTGATGCTGTCAGAATTTCACAACAATACAACACACGTGTTTTGGTGCAGAAACCTTTAATTTGCTCTCAGTGAAATTTTGTGCTGCAAAAATGCCGGATAAAATCAAATTCAGCGATGTCGGCAGCGACTACGAACCTTCGCTGTCGGAGGACGAACAAAGTGAGGGAGAAAGAGAGCTGCTAAAAAAAATGCGTCACCGTAATTACGACGAGGACGACGAAAACCAGCAGCAGGCCGTGCTGGGGTTCGATGATGATGATGAGGAGGATTACGACGACGAGGATGATGAGCCGGATTTCGATGAGATTCGCAAGTTTGAGCATGACAGTGACATTGAGGATAAGAACGAGGACGACGGCCTGCCCGACCGCTATGCGTGGGGTTCCAAGTCGGGCGCGTTCTACGGCACCGGATATAAGGATCAGGACTATGACACTATCACCGCCCAGGAAGAAGAGTTGGCTCGCTTGGAAGAGGAGGAGGCGATGGAAATGCAGAAACGGCTGATTAAGGGTATGACGGACGAAGATTTCATGCTAGATGACCTTTTGTCGGGGGAGGAAGAGGAGGAGGTGGGAATGCCTGTTCTGGAAGACGGTGTAGATCTCTCTGATGGCAAGCCGAAAAAGAAGAAACAAAAGCATGCCAAGGCGGCCTTCAGCAGTAAGGACGAAATTGTTATTAAGGGTGATTTGTCGGACCTAAGCGAAAGCCAGCGGTTGGACCTGTTCCGTAAGGAATCGCCGGAATTCGAGGGTCTAGTAAAAGAGTGTTCGGCAAAACTAAATGAATGTGTGAGCGTTCTAGAACCCATTCTGGAGCTGCTTAAGAAACATGACAAATTGTCGCATCCTCTCGGGCAGCTGCTGTCGAAGCGTTACGAACTGCACATGCTGTACTGCAGTAATATAAGTTTCTACGTACTGCTGAAATCCCAACGTGTAGACATTCGCAACCATCCGCTCGTGAAGCGGCTGCTACAGTTGAAGCGTCTGGTTGCAGAGATGGAACAAAAGTACGAAAAAACAGGTAAAGCTCAAGTAGAACAACTGTTGGAGGCACAGACGGCAGGTTTGGACATAACGTTCCACGATGAGAACACTACGGTGCGCAAAAAGACACATCGCCTGCGAGTGCTAGATAGTTTGGAGGACGAAGCATCGGCATCGGAAGATCAGGCAAGCAGTGACGAGGAAGAACAGAGCTCGTCTCCAAAGCGTCTGAAGCTGGACGCAAACGAAGAGCATTCCGATGCGGAGGAAGAAGACGAGGATAAGTTGGATGCCGATGGAAAGCGCAAGATTACCTACCAGATGGCGAAAAACAAGGGCCTAACGACACGGAAACGTAAGGAACAGCGAAACATTCGCGTGAAGAATAAGCTGAAGTACCGCAAGGCGATGATTCGCCGGAAGGGCGCCGTACGACCGATACGCACCGAAACGACACGATACGGCGGCGAAACGAGCATCAAACCGTACGTTAAGCGAGGCATTAAGCTTAAATAACTTCGACACGACACAACATGTTCTTTTGGTTGGTGTCTGCAAGCAACTTTATTATCAAATATACAGGCGTTTTGTTTGCCACATGGTACGATGAAGATGGAAAACATAGCGATACAACAAATTAGTGTGAAAGATTATATGATTTGAAAGAAACGGCACTGAGATACGCGTGCGTAAAAAGCTAGAGATAGACGTAAGTTATGAAACGAATGTTTAGAGCAGCTGGGGAGCTGTTCAGTTCGACGGGGAAAGAAACTTGAAAAGCAGATTGAAAATATAACATTGCAGAAGTACTGTTTTGCGTTGTAGTGAAGTTTTAAATTGAAAAAAAAAAATCCAGTGGAGAACTGCAACGACAGGCTGGTTACTTAAGCAACAGTTTGCGAAAATCGTCGTTGGATTTTGGCTTCTCATCCGAAGTCGTCGCAACGGTGCCTGCATTCTTTTTCAAGACTGCCATTGGAATCATGGCTGACAGCTTTTGCTTAACGTCCCTGTAAGTGATAAGGAAGGGAAACCAGTAAATAGCCAATTTAGCGACACAAAGCGGACTCAAATTCGCATGTTACCCTTTCGTCAGTTGTCGCTTGCCGGACCCTAGACTCGAGCTTGGTCCAGCCAATCCATCATCGTCTCCCCCCGCTGCAACAAACTTAGCGTCCGTTGCGGTAGGATTTTTCTTAGGCGGTGGCGACGAAATCGCCACGGTAATCGTGAACCCATCGACGACGAACTGATCCATCTTCAGCACTGCATTCTTCGCCGCCGTTTCCGTTTCGTACTCCAGATAGGCCAGGCCCTTCGACTTACCGCTGCGGAAACACACGATACGAATGTCTTTGATACGACCGAACGGTTCGAACAGCTTCTGCAGCTCTTCCCGGCCCAGATTGAAAGGTAGGCCTTTGATAAACAACTTGTTCGGTTCGAACGATGACGAGTACTTGAATTGATGCGTCCGAGTAGACTTATCGCGCGCCACGTTTGAAATGAAAACTGGACGCCCGTCCAGGGGACGCCGATCGAAACTGAGCGCTTTGGCTACCTCACCCGCGTGAGTCAGGTGCATGTACCCGAAGCCGCGGCTTTTGCCGGAGCTCGACGCGACCAGTTCGATGGATTCAATACCTAGTTCCGGAAAAATCCCTCTTATATCGGTTTCCGTCACTTCGAAGCTAAGGTTACTTATGAAAACTTGTCTGTTTTCGTCGCCCTTAGCAATCGTCTCGGTATCGTCGTCCATCTTAGGGCGCTTCGACGCATCCGGTTCGTTGCTACGCTCCTTCGAACTGTTTGCAACGGGAATAGCGGGAGTTTTAAACTCTTCCTGCCGCTCAGATAGTTGATCATGGCTTCGTTTTAAATTCCGCTTCGTAGGCGTACCACTGCTTCCGTCCACTGCTAAGGATACTTGCTTTCTGTCGCCAGAGACGTCCATTTCATTACCTTTCCCGACCATTGCGCCGCCGTCTGCTGAACGTTTCGGTTTCGTTGACCGGTTCGATGATGGGCCATTCTTCGAGAGAGCCATTTTCTTGTTGTACTCCGCTATGATTTCATTGCAAAACTCCTGACAATTGATCAGTTGATCGAGGGTGCCATTGCATCGCTCAAAGCGTAACCAAGCAGCCGCAAGTGTTTCCGGATCATCCAGTCCGGCGGATTTCAGTGACTTTCGATACAATTTACGTACCGAATCCGCACTCCGCTTCGCTTCTAGCTCGGTAAACTCTATCCACAGACCGGCACGGGTAGAGTTATCGGCACTGTCTACAAAATACGCATTTCACAAATGCGGGCAAATATTTTTTAAACAAGAAGAAAAATAATAAGTTCTTAATTTTTATAAAGACCATTCAAATGTTAATTTATATGAATTTAGCAAGTTAGTAAATTACTGAAACCCTTTGCAACAGTATTAGCTGGTACTTACCCATCACACTGTGCCACAGGTCGCGGCCTTTACTCGGTTCACCCAGCGCTTCGTACTCTAGTCGTCCCCAAAACTGTAAAATTTTGCACTGTGGATCGGCCAATACACCCCACGTCCTGCCCAGTTGGTTCCATGCCAGGTCAAAGTTCGCGCGCAGTATTTCCTTCTCCTTTTCGCTGGTAAAATCCGTCACCCGTCGCAGGTACGTCAGGTACTCGAGCCATACCTTCACCGATGCTTCAGGCTTTTGCAAACCGGCCGATGCTACATCTTCCATAATCTTCAGGATGGACATTTTGGACGAGGGTTTAGCCTGCCGCTCGACTATGCGCATTTTCTCCACGAACAACTCCGCGCTCCACGTGCAGTTGCGCAGCGCCCGGTTGACGAGATCGAATTCAGTCTGGCGGAAGACGGGTGAGGATGGATTATCCTCCGAATCCGGCGGACAGCGGTGCAGATAGCGCACATAGTCCACCCATACAGTTTCGTCCAGACAGCATTCGGTGACCATACGTTCATAGAGAATCTGAACCTCGTCATCATCCAGCAGGGACAGACAATCGGCAATGTACTTCCGGTAGAGGTCCGCCCTCTCTTGATAACAGTGCTGTTCAAGGGTTGCCAGAGCGTTTTCATGCGGCAGCATTCGCTGTAGGGCTTCCTTGGCTTGCTTGTATCGGCGTTCGAACTTTTCCTCGTCCAAATCGGTGATAATGTTTTTATATTTTTCGCATAACAGCTTGTACTCGATGTACGAATCTTCCATGTTGCGCAAGGGAATCTTTAGCTCCTGCTCATAAATGCGTGCTAACCGATTGAAGCTAGCAGGAGAACTAAAAATTAAGAAATATAATCAAAATTGTGCTTGCCTGCTCCGGTGGCATGCTAGACCTACTCTCCATTCTTAGTCAGAATATCTTCGCGATACGCTTCAAAGATGGATCTGCCCTTCATCGCATGCAGCCCGTACGTCGGAATCAATGTTTTCCAAATTCGCTCTGAGACATCCCTGCTGTTTGCCTTCATCGCTAGTTCTGCAAACTCTAGTGCCACTTCCGCAGAGTAATAGTCATTTAGTGCGCGTTGGAACAGTTTTTCCACCTTCTCCACCTGCTCGTCGGTGGACGCAAGGGTCGACTCAATTTTTAGCCACCGTAACCAGATCTCGGGCGAGAGTGGATACATAGCGGCAAATATTTCCGCACTCTGCCGGATCTTTTCGAGGTCGTCCATTTGGCTGTTTAAAGAAAACGGGTAAATAAAAATTATCATAGCAAAACAGAAGCATTCATCAATACATACTGTGCAACTTCCAACAATTCGGCATAGTTATCGTAATTGTACTTGTCGCCTGCAATTTTAGTTAGAATTTCGATATACTCCTTAATGTGTTTCGATTCAAACGATTCATCGTTATCATCGTCCTCGGTATCCTCATCCTCTGTGTTCGTGCCATCTGACGACTCGTCGTCATCTTCCGTACCCGATTTTTCGGCGCTTTCCTCCAGCGCGTCCTGTGTAAAGGGAAACGGGACCGGGTCAGTGCGTTCGTTCCAGCACTAGTAACAAGCATACGTACGAACCGAAATTACCTCCACAATTGAGTCGTCGATATCAGGATTAGACATGGTTGGCTATTTCTAGTTTAACGCGCTCTCACATTTAACAATTAGGTTGGTAATTCTTTCCACAGCTTTACTGCACTTTCATAACCTTACAAAAATGTACCACAACAACATTTGACGTTACATCGAAGTTTTGTTTTTCTCCAAAGCATTATAATAGGACGGCATCGTCATACCCATTTTCGTGCCGCCATGTTGGCGTTCACAATGTTGGTAAAAAGTATGCAGCACTTTCATCCTTTGTTGAGTAGTTCCTTGAACGATTTCAGGATTGGGTGAAACGATTTTACGGTTGGATGCTATGAGTTCATGCAACTCTATCAATTGTTCAAGAATGCATGAAAAATGCTGCAGCAAAATTGATAAATAATACATAGAACTGGGAAAAAAATTAATAAAAAAAGAAACAAATTAAATTTACCGATCTCGTCAGAACAAACCACGATGTTTCTAAGAACCGAAAATAACAACATAAACACACTGACAGTAGAAAACACACACACAACCGAAAGAAAAATGGCAGTGCGCCTGTGATTATGATTCCGAGAAGGAATCATAGGAGAATACAATCTGTCAACCAAAGTAGAAGAAGAAGAAAAGTGCGTGCGGCCGTGTGTTTTGTCTACGGTAGGATTCATGAAAATCGGGTAAAATTCTGGTAACAATGTTGTCGCCAAAGTGTGCGAAATAGATGCGTCCAGTAGTTGGTTGTGTTCTTTTGCCGCAACTCCATAAAATGGATTTATTACTTCGAGTGCAAATCGCGATGTGCTTTCCGTAACGCGCCTTCCTCCAGCAACTTTCGTAGTTCTCTGTATCGTTGGGCAGCAGCGCGAAAACGTCACAAGCCCGTGCATACGGCACTAAACATTCGTGCCAAAGGAAACAAAATCGCTTCAAATCGAACACATTATGCGAATGTTTTGTTTTTTGCTACAGCAAAGACCTATTCATCTCTCTAGTATCATATTTCCTTGCTTCCCAAGCTCCCGAAAGATGTCTGAATGTGTTACGGAGTAGCTTGCAAAGCCAGCGAAGCAAAGAACAATAGCAGCAGCAGCAGAGGAAGAAGAAACTCGTAGCCTTAAGGCCGGGAGCAGTATTGAGCTAGATCCCAAACGTATAGCGTAATAGCGCACCGTAGAAGTAATCGAATGAACACGAGCGTGATGTTTTTGGATTCCGCGTCGGTCGCGTGATCGAGTTTTTCTTACCTACGTCCCTGACCAACTCCTATGGACATAGACGGTGTATCCGTGCCCTGTCATGTCGTATTCCACCGTCAACGTTTCTCCCCTGGAACCCTCTTTCAACCAAAAAACAACTCGGCTGCTGCTGCTGCTTTTCGTCTCATTACGTCGTCCATAGTTCTAATGTTTTGTTTGGACTATTCTTTATATGAAAAAGTGCAGTACATTTTAAGATGCATCCCTTAATCCTCTCATCTTTCTGTGCTGGTCAATGTTTTGTGTCCGTATTTAGCAAGGTGAAACTTACGGGAACGTGCGTGAAATGACCTGTGCCAAGAACTGTCGTTTGTGAGGAAATCATCGGCTCATACGAAGGTTCTGGTGGTTGTGCAGTGTGTGCTTTGCTCCGTGTGCTGTCCGATGTACGCGCTGTTTGCCGATTGCAGTAAAGTTTTCCGTTCGTTGCCAGAAAGTGCATAGCAAACACATACACAGACACATACTCGTTCGCGGGACCCTTCCCTTGCAAGTGTTATCACGATTCTTACGGCAGCGGCGGCGACAGTGGCGGCAAAGTGCATTTTACTGCATCATCATCGGTAGTGTGCGGTTTCTTCGTTTTCGTTTTCGCTGGCTGCGACACTTCCGCGGCAAGCGTTGGAAACGGTGAATTTCGTGCTAGAAGTTGTCATACACATGCGGGGCTGACTAGCTCGTGCTGAAAGCTGAGAAGACATTATTCCAAGGAGCAGGAGCGTGCCATTCATCTCCTGGTATCGTGATTTGAGAATTACTGCTGATAGACGAAAGCCTGCAGGATGTCGCTCAGTCAAACGTCGGTGGTAAGTAGGGCAAACAAGCAACAAGTTATATCTCCTTTCATTCCAGTACAACGCCTGTATCAGGCGTGGCTCATGAAAATTAACTATGTTTCTTTGTTTTTATATATTTTCGATACCGTTTTATAATTAAATGAGTATCTTCGAGGAGTGCTCTTGCCTTTCCTCGTGTCGATACATTCGTGTTAGTTTACGAGTAGTTCAAGATAACAGAAGATAGACGCAGCAAAAGAGTTTAACACGAATAACCTGTTTTATGCTACACACGTGCAAATCGACATATACAAAGTGATAAGGTGATATCAAATTGATAAAGATAACATTGCGCTGGTTCCATATGGTGTAGCGACCTATAGAGTGAAAATCGGTCTGAGAGAATGGGGAAGAGTAGGTAGCATTAACAACAGGTTGTCAATAGCAACCTAGCGTTCCTCGATTTGTTTCGAGACGTAATCATGTTGAAACATATGGAAGCAGATTGTAGTGGTTTCAGCAACATACTTTACTACACTGTGGTTCTTCTATGCTATAGCGGCCGAAAATGTGCACGTAGCTTTATTACACGATAATCGTTATCATTGGTTGCCAAAACACTGTTTCGTATGCTGGAATAACCAAGCTTGTCCTGGGCACAGTTATTGAATAAAACTTAGAATGGTGTCAGCGCTTCGTGAAACTTTCCTACCCTCATGTTTTCATTGAAAAATAAAACCTTTATCTGTTATCTCGTGTGTAAATGAACTTGGTATCATAACGTTGAAGTGAACATACATTGACAAGATCATTCAACTGGAGTGAATGTTCATGTGCAAAGTACGGAATTTTTCGCTGGATACATTTGTCAATGGAGCTGTAAAAATTAATCATTCATACGATTAGCGCTAGTTCAAAGAATTTGAATTTATTGAATCTTCCCTTCATCGTTTAAACAGATTTCTTATTATATGACTAATATAAACAACTCTGAGAACGAACAATACTATTTGTTTTGTTCTGCCTTTAATTTGTAGTAACACAAGCCCCTTACTTGCATGTTCTGATCTCTTAGCTTGTGGTCAGGTTCCCACCCATAACCAAGTGGGTGGAGAATTTATCACCGTGTGATTTAAAGGATTCAGATTGCAAGGGGTATACCATAGTTTGTAACAAACCGCAGGATTGTACCAATTTATATTTACTGTACTACATTCATGTTTTTGCCTTTTGTATATTGCAGCTTAAAGTGTATAATACCGTTATCGACGATGTCATTGCCGGCGTGCGCGACGCCTTCCTCGATGAGGGTGTGGACGAGCAAGTGCTGCAGGAAATGAAGCAAGTATGGTCTTCCAAATTGTTGGCTTGCAAGGCGATAGAAGCCACCCCCGAATCACAAGATCAGCAACCACCGGCTGTCTTAGCTAGCAACGCTAAGGTATGGATGTGCAAACTAAAAGTAAAAAGCATTGTGACAAGTTTTGCGTATTTTTTGCTTCTCTTCTTATGTTTTATGACTATCTTCAACATCGTTTCGACCATACGAATATTAGTCTGCGTCACACGCTAAGGTAATTTAAGCTTGAACGGAATCGTAAATAAGACATTTATGCTGTATACTTACTGATTGTTTATTCCATTCTAGACGAACGGTACCAAGAAATCAAAAGCCGCCTCTGCAGCGGCATCGGCATCCGCCAATAATCAGCAAGAAAATGGAAAAGCAAATAACAACACAAAGGGAAATGCGGAATTAAAGAATTCCAACGTACCATCGCTTGTTCCCACCGGAAATGCACAACCCGCAGGAGCAAATAGTACCACCGGCACGACAACCACCACCACCGCTAGCAATGCCAATACTACTTCAAACCCACCACAGCAGCAACAACAGCAAACCAATGCATCATCGGCTGTCGTGGCATCCTTAGATCCTAACAAGCTGGTAGCCATCCAGATAACCTTACCGGCACAACCAAACGTAGCTAATAGTCAGCCGCGTGTGCTGACAATTCAGGTTCCGGCGTCAGCTTTGCAAGAAAATCAGCTACAGCAGGTGCTAACCAGTCCCATTATTGCCTCTATAATGCCACTCCCGCCGCACATCGCATCGAGCGTATTGCAACAGCACGTCAATTCATACTTGCAGAATCTTAACATGAGTAAGTTGTCTTAACATGATTTTGTACAAGGCTATTGCTACCCTTGTACAAACAAACTTGTCCCCAACTGATCCGCGATTCTCGCAACCGTTTTCGGTTTTTAGATGTCGTACCAATTCAAAAACAGCTTGATGGTGCGTGCGATGATGATTTGATGATAGGAGGTCCATCGGAAGGGGAACCTGTAGCAATCACTTACAGGCTAGTAGAGCTTTCGAGCATTGAAACCTCCGATCGATACACGCTAGATCGGCAGCTAATAAGTGCACTTGTGGCCGGTCAAAAGTTCACCAAGGATAGTAGCAAACATTCGAGAAGTAGCTCAAGCGGAATTCGATCAGCTGCAGAAGCCGGTCCTTCGCACCGTCGTCAACGTCGCCCATTGCGAGCAGTTCGGAAGGCAACGAAACAGAACGAACAGGATAAAGGTAAGGGTTGTGTAGGATGAATGTTGTTTTTCCTACACATCGCGACTACAGTGGCAACTGTGCTTTTAGGATCGTTCGAAATATGCATTAGCCGTCAGATGGATGGCGCAGTAGATACCTCCGATGAGGAAGGGAGCGACATCAGCGACGATAACATTGTCGACGATGATGACGAGGATTTGGACAAGGAGGAAGAGGATGACCTGGAAGCGGAAGGTGGCGCAGAGGAGGAGCCACTCAACAGCGAGGACGACGTCACCGACGAAGATGCGTCCGATTTGTTCGATACGGACAACGTTGTAGTGTGTCAGTACGATAAGGTAAGTGTGAACATAGTCTCATATTCAACGGGTATCACCCATGGCGAAACCTGTGATAAACAAGTATGTTTTTTTCTATGGCTCCCTTCGCTTCAGATAACACGATCCCGCAACAAGTGGAAGTTCTATCTAAAAGACGGCATCATGCATATAGGTGGTAAGGATTACGTGTTTCAGAAATCGAACGGTGACGCAGAGTGGTAAGGCAGTTGTGTGCGGAAGTAATGGCGAATTAGTGCCTATCAGCTGGATGCGACCGGTCATCCTAGGGATACAAAATAACACACACACATACACATGCACAAGCACACACAAATGGGGGTTTCATGATATGAAGTGTTTTGTGTGGAGAGAGAGAGAGAGAGAGAGGAGAGAGAGAGGAGAGAGAGAGAGAGGAGAGAGAGAGG
>KB672968.1:865268-908981 GCA_000349145.1 Anopheles dirus
ACACACACACACACACACACACACACACACACACACACACACACACGTCACAATGCCTTTGAGGAAACGACCATTTAGAAATGCCATTGTTTGACATGTGGTAACGAACATCGAAACAACAGAATTGGGAATATACACAATTCTTGTATTCCGGTCAAGCTGTACACTTGGACCGGTATCATCTTACACCATCAAACGTCAAATTCCATATAACATCCATCCATACTCAATCGAACGTCGAATACATAATACAGATTGTTTTGTATGATTGTATACAGTGTGTCATACATTCGGGGGCATAGTTTTACTCTTACTTTAGCCTCGGCTTTCGAAATGGAGTGTTTGGGATGTTCTCACGATGAGGAACCTTGGAAAAAAAATCGGCATAATACAATTTGTATGGTGTATCATGATACTGATTCTAACGCATAGCTAAAAAGTTAAATTACCTAATCACATTGTGACGCCGGCATGCAAAACATGAATGAATGATATTGCAATGAACTCTTATATACTAAACCACTCAAATTTATAAGGATTATGACAGCTCATCAGCTCACGAAATGTGTGTGGAATTTGATCGTTCTCGGATGTCTGGCGGTTCTGGGCAGTAAGAATATTATGGTCGAACTGAATCTATGTTCGCTGAATGCTCGATAAGGCATTGCTCTTATTTTAACTTGTTTTTCTGTTTCTTTTTGCTATTGTTTTCTATCCATGCGCACGTTTAGTGAGTGTCAAGTTATTTCTCTTATCGATTTTAGTTCTTTTGCCTTGCGCAGCACTTGGTGCATATTCAATACTAATTAGTAGCATTATTCTTGAGGACTATCGTGTAAAGTAATTGCAGAATGTGGTGGAAATGCTTGTTTTTATCGTAATGAGTAGAATGACAGGTTTGTGTACGCAGTGCATAATAAAAATGGCAAAAAATAAATACGAACAATACTTCAAACCGTGCCTCATATGAAACTAACTCGTACGATGAACATTGGCGAAGAAATACGTTGTCTAAAAATTCGACGCATTGAAGGTAAGCTTCGGTAAAACTGCTAAACAAGTGTTGGAAGGAATGAATAACAGATTTACATTTCAGACGAGACATAAAACTTTGCAAATTTTGCAGGAACATTGAATTGTTCTCACGAACACGATGCACTGATGATAAGGATTTCACCGTCAATACATAAAAGTAAAATAAGATGAATTCATTATATTTATTGCTGACATATAGATTAATGCAACAATTTTTATCAGCGTCAATTTTTATCATGCCGAGCGTCAGCGAATGCGTCAACACATTTTCCACATACATACTGTGAAATATCAATTCACAGCTTGCTGAGATGCAACTTTCCGTTTACTTACCGTTTGTACAAAACAGTGATGGGTGGTGTTCCAAAGATTCCAATTTGAAAATTAATCTGCTCATCTGTCAACCGACTATAGTCCGTAGACTCTGTGAACCTGTTGCAACAGGCGAAGCTGAGAATATATAACAATACTCAGTACTCACTTGGATCACGCCTATGATGCATGGACTCTGTCCAAATAAGATGAAGCTCTCTTAGCTGCGTTCGAGAGGAAGATGCTCAGGAGGATCGTTGGCCCCGTATGTGTGGAAGGTCAATGAAGTAGCGGCTAGGACATACTCACCTGACGACTCATCCCGTAAGGCCTTTGAAGCCCTTAAGAACGGCTGATACATACGATTGGCTTACGAGCGCAACGGTGAGCGGTTCTGGATATTTGTTGCAAACAAATTAAAACCATACACCATCCATCATCCACCATCCACCATCCGTACACCAAATAACCTATCAATAAAGTTACTTATTGTTTTACTTATTCATTATGAAAACTCATATATTGGATATCTTTGTACTTTCTACTAGAAGGAGATGACAAGGAAATCACTTTATATACATTACTATGAAATGGCACAGAGTACAAATAAATATAAACTATTTGGAAAGGCCACAGGACGCACAAAGGGTTATTAAAAGAAATCAAATGAGTAATTATGCTGAGATATAAAACATAATCAAAATTAAAATAATTCTAAAAATACTAAAATACACTGAATGGACGAAATAAACTTGTTCAATAAAAAGAATCAAACGACAATTCAACACATTCAAAATAAAAAAAATAACAGAATCATTATCGACCTCATCACCCAAACAAAACGGGACAATGATATAGAACTCAGTTCAATAACATAAACGCTGTGACAGGAATGAAGCAAAACAACATCAATGAAGTTTGGCCGACAGAAAATCGAGACAAATAGACGTATCTGTCATCTCTTTTACTCTGAGGGAGTACGCCTCGGATTGTGGCTCTATACGAAGAATCATAGAAGGATACAACCTACATAGCCAAGAAGAAGAAGCAGAACCAATTTCTTTTGTATGCTGCAAAATAAATACTTTCGCCGTGACAATATCAAACGCATCAGATGTTTCCGCCATTAAATCGTTAACGGCGAGCACCAATTGGTAATTGCTCAACACCTGGCAGACGCACAAACCTAGGTTGGAGGCAGTAGCGTAGTTGCGTACCCAAATCCAAACAGACTGTGGATTACCAGTGGGCGATTTCTGTGCAAAGCAAGCAAACTGGCGGGTCCGTAACAACAACGCATCGGACCATTTTCGTCTAGGGGTGCTCCTCCACAATGGACGGTCATATCAACATCGATCATCATCAACCAGCGGCAACGGCACACGATGCGGCTGACGGACGCGGTACGCGAAAGCGCTGGCAAAAGATGCCCACAGACGCCAGCAGTTCTCCACATCCATCCTACGGGGTGAGTCTCTGTTCGGTGTTGTTTGCATTCGTGTCCTCATCGTTGCAATGAGTCATCTTCGCGGCACATTTAATGCATACATTTAGTATTTAATGTTGCTTTAATGTTGTTCTACTTACCACCAGACAACCGATTCCATCCCGCAAGTGACAATACGAGATACGAGTAGCCGGGGAAGGGCTGGATCATCCAGGGGTCCACCAGGGAATTCTCCCAGGCAACGGCAACAGCAGCAGGAGCAGGAACAAGCGCTCAACGAAGAGGAAGGACTGAAATATGGTGCGCAACATGTGATAAAACTGTTCGTTCCAGTAACGCTGTGCATGATGGTCGTAGTAGCCACGATTAGTTCGATTAACTTTTATACCATCAAGGATGTGTATCTGTAAGTGCCAGGCCCTCCTGTGGTGAAACGGTACTGTATCGCTAACCTCACGGTATTACTACTCTCGTTGCAGCGTTTATACACCGTTTCACGAACTGACGGATGATACGGGCACGAAAATATGGAACGCGCTCGCTAATTCACTAATCCTGATGACGGTGATCGTAATCATGACGATACTGCTCATCGTCCTGTACAAGCACCGCTGCTACAAAGTCATCCACGGTTGGCTGATACTATCCTCTCTGCTGCTACTGTTTTTGTTTAGTGGTCTGTATCTGTTCGAAATTCTGCGTGCGTACAACGTGCCGATGGATTGGTTTACGGCGGGTCTGCTTGTTTGG
The DNA here is from genome assembly GCA_000349145.1 of Anopheles dirus. Classification (NCBI taxonomy): domain Eukaryota; kingdom Metazoa; phylum Arthropoda; class Insecta; order Diptera; family Culicidae; genus Anopheles; species Anopheles dirus. The sequence goes on from KB672968.1 coordinate 868,813, forward strand.
AACTTTGGCGTCGTTGGCATGATCTCGATCCATTGGCAGGGTCCGCTACGATTGCAACAGGGTTACTTGATTTTTGTGGCCGCATTGATGGCGCTGGTGTTTATCAAGTATCTGCCCGAATGGACAACATGGGCGGTACTTGCTGTGATATCCATTTGGGGTAAGTACTGCCGCTTGAATGCATATAAGCTTTATGGTACTTTCTTAATAATTATTTGATGTTTTGCTCATCGACCCAGATCTTATTGCCGTACTTACCCCGAAAGGGCCCTTGAGGATATTGGTGGAAACGGCACAGGAGCGTAACGAGCAGATCTTTCCCGCGCTGATATATTCATGTAATATTACTTACGTCCTTGGGATACCGTTAGACGGAAATGCAAAAGCACCTGTTTCTTCTGTTTTACAGCCACTATCATGTACTCCTATCTGGGTACGCATACGGATCCTGATCGTCCCGGGCCGCTTTCCGGCGAAAGAACGATAGGTACGGGTGGTGGAAGTTCTGGCACAGGTAGTAGAACAGCCGGTGGATATGGCGCGGTCAACAACCATGCGGCCCCACCGACCGGTGCAACCGTAGAAGGTACGCCACTGGTTGCCTTTCGCAATGATAGAACGCATGATTTACCAAGGGGTATATGATTTGACGATTTTTGCTTGATTTCCTTCAACCTGTGTTTCCTTTCCTCACGCAGTTCTTTGCTCACTAACACGCCCCCTAAAGCATCTTAACAACGGCACTGAGTGTCAGTTTTCCTAAAAACTATATATTTTAGACACGCAACACACCTAAAGCCATTTCGTTTAACGTATTTCAGAACAATCCGCAGGTTTCACTCAAGACTGGGAGGCAACGGCCAATCAGCGCGTTAATCGACGGCAAATCGAAGTACAAGCGAACATTGCCAGCAATCCGTCCAGACCCGAGTATCGCACGGTTACGGCAGAGACAAATCGTGCCGGAGCGAATCAGCAGCAGGCAGCAGCACTCTACGATCAGGCGGAAGAGAGTATGTTTGAGTATGAGAGTATGTTTGTACAGAAATTAACCTGATCATTTCATTTTTGACTTTCGCTAAAACTAATCATAACAGGAGGCATAAAGCTGGGCCTAGGAGACTTTATTTTCTACTCCGTGCTGGTGGGCAAAGCGTCCAGTTACGGTGATTGGAACACCACCATTGCGTGCTTTGTGGCCATCCTAGTGGTATGTATTTTTGTTTTTCCGTGTTAATTCCTCTTGGTGAAAACAGGGAATTTTCATATTTGCTTTTATCTCTTTCGTTTTCAAGGGGCTCTGTCTGACGCTGCTTCTATTGGCCATCTTCCGCAAAGCATTGCCGGCGTTACCGATCTCGATCTTTTTCGGGCTTATATTCTGCTTTGTTACCAGCGTTATTGTGAAACCGTTTACGGAAGCGTTGACGCTGGAGCAAGTGTTTATTTAGTTTATGACCCGATTAAAAGAGCTGCAACCCGGCAAATGGCACTCATAGCCGTGTGTTAGGAGTGGCTTTCTAGCATATCTTGCTCGTTTATTTATATATATATAAAACAAACATATTTTAATGCTTAGTGGATGAAGCAAAAGCTAACGCACTACTAAGCTGAGTAGCCTGTGCAATCAATATTGTGCATTGGTTTTGGAAATCGGCTATTAATCCGACTCAAATCGCGTTGCTTACATTTTATCATGCTGTATAGGGTTTTAAGAGCATCACATATTTAAGTGTTTGGATTAATAGCTGTATCCACTGGCCGGAACTGTCTGATGGACGGGTTATATTCCCTACATGCCGCTCAACCTTGTTCCTCTTCGATGGGAATACGCTTTGAACAAAAAAAAACCTTTAGAAATTCGATCGGTGTACGTAATACAATGTTGATATTTATCAGATGTGTGTTGCACTCTACCAACGGCGAATTATGCGCGAAAAATGATGAGTTTTTGAAAAATGTCCCTTCTAGATAACAATTTTAAAGGGGATGCTACCGTATTTAACTTGGCAAAATATATCTACCCCCTTTGTACCATTTTAGAACGTGTGGAAACGTTAACCGTCATTCATTTCTTTACATCATATACAACAAATAATTACTGTCCTGGGGAATAAACAGGCATCATTAGCGATTCATTTTGTCGCATGTGTATGTATTTCGGTTCTTTATTTTTACAAATAAGTGTTGCTGAACATATTTTTCAATATGGCTCAGAGGTTGTAATCCATACTCCGTTAAAAGTAATTGGTGAAATAATTGTCAAGATTAAGAAAGGAAGTCAATGACGCCATCAATGTTGGCTCGCTCCAGCATGTGTCTTCAGTATCTTCCCTTACGACCATTATCGTTTCGATCGTTTTTCCTGTCCCTGCTGCGGGACCGACGACGATCACGGGAACGGTCACGACCACCACCGCCACCACCACCTCCGCCGCCGCCTCCACCACCGCCACCTCCACCTCCTCCTCCGCGACGGGGCGATCGAGATCTGGAGCGGGATCGTCCACGACGCCTCGAGTACAGATACCGACGCAGTTCACGGGAGATTGGTTTGAGGTGCATAAAGTTACAGAAACCAGAGCGCGTACATTCGCCCATCTCGTATTGGCGGCAGCACGCCTCACGGAAATCGGTAACCGGTGACAGTTCCGAGTACACCGGTCTTCCACCGAACCAACGATTGTTCAGATCCTTGGCTGCTCTCTCCGCGTCCTCCTCGCGACGAAACTTGATGTAGACGTTACCCACCAGATGATCTCCGAGGTTGTCGCACACGTTCATCTCCTCGATCTCGCCGTACTTATCTTCACACTCGACAAACACGTCCTCGAAGAAATTGTCATAGTGTTCCTGCATCTCTTCATCCGACACGTTTGCTACCAAATGGCTGCCGTCCGCAGATTTAGCAGAGTTTTGAGGATTAACGTATAGGTTCTGGAGCAGACAGGTCTGGGAGAATGTCGGCTTGTTGTGAATACGCGAGCACCGATCCCCATGACGACAGGCACCGATTTTAAAGTAAAACGAGCAGTTGACCCTACAAACGAAATAGCAAATATTGAAATTAATAGAAATCCCCCGTTCCACATCGACCAGCCACCTACTCCCAAAGCGGCACGCACTTCCTGGGTTAAACAACAAATCAGCATCAGCCAAACACCGACAAGTCGTCAGTTTGGCGTGGCATATGGCGTGCCGCTACAGTACTTACTTGTCTTTTTCCGTACCGAAAATCGAGGCTAAGTATTCTGCCATCGTTTTCCGTCACCTTTTGCTGCAACAAATACCTAATATTCTAGAAAATGGTGCTTCCCAAGCGCGTCAAACAAACCGCACAAGCAATTTTTTTTCTCTCGAAGATGGCGCATGTGACAATACCCCCTTGGCGGAATTGGGCCAAACGGAGCTGGTTAACAGCGGGTTAGCAGATGAGTTGTCACTTTTTAATCAGCTTCTTTGACGTCTGCTTTTTTGCATTCTTGGTTCGAATTCGAAATTTTCGGATGCAGTTAATTCGAAAAACCCATGCTGTCAAAAAATTTTCAATTTGAATTGAATGGCATATATATTGAATTTTTCATCCATTTTTGAACAGTTCCCACAGTTAAATGGAATCGGTACCATCCAATGTTGAAAAAGTTCCACTTTCAATGGAATCCATCCAATGTTGAAAAAGTTCCACTTTCAATGGATACCGATTTCATTTAACTGTGGAAACTGTTAAAAAATGGATAAAAATCCTGTAAATGATAAACTTAAAAAAGGAGCGAGATGCAAAAAGAGAACGGGAAAGCCAGAACCTTGGGCACACCGGACCCATCGCCAAAAATTGGGTAAATTTTAAAACAATTTAACTGGTTTCTGCTTTATATTGCTTTTTAAAGCATAAATAAGTAGCGAAAATACATTTCAGTTATCTCATATGCTTTTTGAAAATGCAATAAATACCCAGGAAAGTGGAAAAAGACGAATTTTTGCTTTTTGTTAAGAAGAGCCCAATTTTGTAAATTTTTTATTCTCATTTCCCACAGTACACCCAAGGAGATATTGAGGTAAAAAGGAAGTATAGAGTCCCTGTTCATCCGTTTGACAGTTTTCATAGATCAGGTGGGCGACACACTAGACTAACATGATTTCAATCGAGAGTTCATTTCTGGTGTATGTTTGTTTACATTTTAATCTGTTTAGAAATGGATCGTTTAATGTATTTTTGCATGCCGTTGCCAATGTTTAACAAGTGTGTGCATCATTTAACGTTTGAAACCAATACTTTAAACGTAAAAGTATAGGTGGATAACTAGTAGCATTATTCGAGGTCTTGTTCGTTGTGTGTTTGCTTTTTTTCCAATTTAATTCTATTTTTACGTCAGGTAGCCTGGCATGTTACCTGGGTAGCTTTGTCGTAGTGTGTGTGTTTTGTTTGATTCGCGAATTCGGGTATCGATCGTGTTTTGATCGTCTGTCCTCATGGCCCTCCGCATGGGTGCCGGCACTGCTGGTGGGTATAGCATTACTGTTGGGGAGAGGGAAACTCCGAAGCATACTCTGGACAGCATCTCCGCATCCACTTCCCGCTGCTCCAACAACGTAATCGGATGCAGCACTGTAAACAGCTACTACAACAACAGCACCAGCATCAAACAACTTCGTTCGCGGTGGTCGGCTGCGGTGGTGGCACCTTCGGCCTAGGTGGAATAAAAGTTGCCCATTCGCTGGAAACCACTTTCAGTTCGTTTTATGCAATAGAGGCGTTCGGCGGAGTCGCGAGCGTCGCCGTCGAATGGTGCGAATCAAGCGGCACCCCCACTCAGGCCTGTTAAATGTCCTGACGTGCCCTATCCAGCTACACGGAGCTCCTTGAAATGTGTCCTTTCTTCCGCAAGCCAGAACCGTATGTCCTGGGAAGGCAGCCGATACATGAGTGTTAGTGAACTTTGTGCTGATTGTGCTTGTGTTCCGTGGAGCCGTTCGAAAGTGAGAGTTTCGCCTAAATTGGGTCGAACGGAATAAAGCAAAGTGGGAAAAGGGAAAACATATTTCCCTTTCATTATGTTCTAAGTTAAAACATCACAACAAGCAGTATTAAATAGAGGAAAAAAGAAGGTCGTTAGCAAGTGAGGCCAAGCGAAGAAAAATCTTCGATCCTGGGTCCTGCGATACACATTGCATCCCTTTCAGTGGTAGTGCTCGTGATTTTGGGTGACTTGGATGAAAATAATCCTGTTTTGGTAAATTTATTCGCAACATCAAATGTCACCCCTGGCTCCGGTACACAAGCAAGAGGATACCGAAATGCTGCAATGTAGTGAAATCAATGAACGAGAGCATAGGCGACGAAAAAAAGGTGTCGGTGCAAGGAGTACCTGGCAGCAAGGTCCTGCTCTCTCAAGGCTCAAACGCTGGACTACGCCGGTGGTAACAATAGGGTTGCTATGGTTGGCTATTGGCAGCACGCTTGCGGTGGCCAGTTCTGTGCACGATGGTCACTGCAAACATCAGCATCCTAAGGCCCATGAGGTGAGTGTAGCATTCATTTGAAAAATAAGTTTGGTGTATTTTATTTGAGATTTACTTGGTCTAATGTGGAACTGTGCATCGCTACCGGATGTTGCAAATAAAGATGACCATGCTGATGATAGTGTTAATGTAAAGCCATTGAAAACAATTGAATGCAGTAGTTTTTGCATTGGTCGCGAGCGAATAGAGTAGCACAATTTAAAACCATTCATTTATTCGATGCTATTCAAACATAGTTTTTTTTTCTATTTGTTATATAGAAAAAATATAAATTTTGGTGTTTTTGATGGATAAATTTTATGTGTGTATGAGTTAAATTTTAAAATATGATTGAGACACAGATAACACATCAATTATCTGTTTTTCAATTTCTTTTTAAATTTTTAATTTCCATTGTACTTGAAATTGCCTTTGTATTCAATGGAAACTAAAGAGTAAAATACTTTTGTGTTTATACTTCATCCATCTATAGCTACAATTTAACGGAACTATCCGACCAGATATGGCATACTATTTCCTGCACTGTTTCATGTTTTTACTACAGTTAATATGATCGGGTTCTTTCATTACTCATCTGAGCAGTTATTGTTTTGTATAAATTGATATTTATAGCTTGCTAATGCTTAGCAATCTTATTTTATTTTTTTTGTTTTCATATGTTTTCTTTTGATCTGTTCCTTTAATGAAAATATACAAAACACTTTTTATGGATTAATTGTGTCATTCAAATTCCCATGTTGACCTATTGTTTATGATGGATTTCCATTTTTTTCATCTTTTATTCTACTTCTTCTCATTTTGGTAAACGATCGTTGAAAGTAAAGGGACCACAAAAACATAAAAAGTAATAATTTCTTGGTTTCGAATTCTTTTCATATACCTTTCGTGCAATTAAAAGTGTTTAGGCGAAACTACATAATATAACACATTAAGCGGAATCTCGAAATGAACCGTATTCGAGCAATCGAAGCTCAAAGTAACGAATGTGTCAATTGACTCCTAAAATGACCGTTAGTGCCCATACCATATTGGTTCAAAGATATTTATTGTTGAGGCATGTTTTAATATAATTTCAATTATATTTTCTATTGTGTTCGAAGCACTCAAACAGAAAAAAAAACGCCACACGAATATTTAATAATGTTTATCAACCTGTACGAAAATCGCAGCACGCCGTACCATGCTACAGCAAAACCCTACGACGGTGGTCATGGTACGCATAATCATAACCCATGCCCACACATTGGTCACTTCAGCAATCATCATCATTATGCAGACAGTAGTTGTTGTCCCCCAGTGGATGTCCAATTGCTTGCAGCGAGTGTTCACGAAAATCGAATTGACATCAGTGTTGAAATATGCGTTTTATGTACCGTTTTTTATGGTTTCATCCCGCATGGTAATAATGCATTTTTCGAAGCAGCCGCACAGCCCGTCGGTCAAAGCCCAACCGTAGTAGTTGTAGTCGATCAATCCAGTGTGCCCTCGTGTTTGTGTGGCGAGTCGCTGCTGGTAGCATTCATTACAAGCCTCTGCGTGCAACGACTAGGCAAATACAGACGGCTCCTTTCAGGTGCCTGTTTGCTTTGTATCGCTGCTGTTACCCCTCGCCCAAAAGTTCGTTGTGCTATGAAGTTTACAACATGCTTAAATGTCGCATCGAAATGCATGGTGTCTGGCCCAGCCTGGGCCCACATTATGCCTTGTGGGCAACGTGACCGAAGGGGCTGGCTCCGGTTTCTCACCTCGTTCGGGTTCGATTCAATCATCATCTATCGTTGACTGGATTAGTGGTTGGAAATTTTTCACGATCACCATCATCATGATCACCGCCACCACCACCAAAAGCGATTTCAGTCGACGAGCTGGTCAGCGCGTGCTATTGGGCATCACTTTACACAGCCAAAGACGTTGTTTCGGTGTAGAAATTGTTTAAAGTTGGGCTAACGTTCCGCATTAATCTACCGGCACGAATTTTCCGCCCAAGGAAGGAAATTTAGCAGAAGCAGATGAAACCAAACAAAAGGTGTTTCATGGAAGATGATTGAAAATTGATGAAGACTAATTCAATTTACTGGCCTAGTTCGGTGGGATAGTTAAATAGTTAAATGTTCAAAAGGATTCGGGTTGGTTTTCATATGATTTAATTTGATATATCTGATATAAGTTACATAAGTGTAGTTGTGGAGATTTTGTTCATATTCTACATAATATGTCTAACACCGTTCGAATTTACTTTGATTGTTTTATGCACATTTTAAACATTATAGGCCCGGTTATGAAACTCAAACGGAAAAGTCTCTAACAAAACCTATATATTAAAATGAAAATTAATTGATGTTAAGTATTTTAAACAAACATCAATTAATATATTCTATTCTTCTATATTCTATAATATATTTAGACTATTCTATTCTTCTGAATATGCTCACCACAGTTATATTTGTAGATCTTAATCAATATTTAAAATACCTCATAGATTAACTTGGCTCAAAATCGTTTTAGTTGCATCCTAACTCCGATTTTAATCGCAGGATGTACGCTTAATAAACCTCAGTGTGACGAAGTAGTTTGAAGTAAACACAGGTTTTATAAATCAATAATAAAGTGAATTGCAATGTAGGAGTTGTCTGTAGTTATGGTATAATCTCAAACTATTGTAATAAAGAATGGTGTTTGCCTACAAAAATAATGGATTGGATTTCCATTTGATTTACACACACTTATACAGTCCGAATCATAACTTTACGACCACCTGTTTTTTAAGAATAAAACGAAAACCTGCATAAATAGATGAAAATATTGCTCTACTAAGTTGTAGATAATAACAAAATACATCTTTCGATGAAAGGATGGGTCGAGCTGGAGCTCCAGCTAGAAGTTTTTTTTTGTATTTTTTTGATACATTCTGTCACGTTTCTCAAGTTTGTCAAGGTTACTGGTTGAATCTATCGAATTCTATTGAATCTATCTATTGAATCTATTGAATCGTTTGGATTTCGATTTTAACGACGCATTTAAATCGACTGACATCATAAAAAAATCATTTTCCGGCAACTTTTTTTTAACATACCTAGCGGGTGTTCGATCAGCAATTCATGCTTCGAAAGGTTATGTTTTCAGCATCATGACGTAAAAAGAGATCCAAAACAGATTTGTTGTTTGAGTGCAGATTTGTTTTTTGTGTATTTTTTAAAAATTTTAACTCCACAGGATTCTGTAAAAAGTTTTCTTTTCCTTTAAATATCATGGCAGTTTTTTTCCTATTTAGTAGACGATGTTCGCGTTTGTGGAAGATGCTTCATAAAGTTTGGTTTGTATGTTTATTAACTATTCGAAAATGATTCTTCTATTTATACTCTTCTCATTCTTTTTTCTGTGAGTTTTTAAGTGATGTAGTTAGTAAAGGTTTGATCAATTTTTTAAGTACCAATTTTCTACTTTTGCTGTTGTTGCTTCCGAAGGAGAGGTTCATTTTAAGGTGGAAAAAACAAATCTGTATTAAATTTATGGTTACTGAGCATTCAATCCTTGCTAAACGAAAACTTACTAATTAAGTTACTAATTGTATACGTTTATTGAATCTGATCGATTAATCGAATACGTTCAACACTCATAAATAATTCAAACAAATTTGCATTACTGATTGATCGCGCAATGGTTTGTCTTTTGAAAAAGACAGCAACTTTGCGTATGTACGTTGTGCTTGGTAGTAATCTGAAGCACCTTTCATCGTTCGGAACAATAATGCCACGATGATTGATTGCTTTGGAGTCGTTGTAAATGGTAATCCGATCGTTGAACTCCTGTGAGTGTTCTATTACTCGTTCGGTTCGCTGTACCTGTAGATGATCTTTAAGTGCGTCAGAAATGGAAAGGAAAGGACATTTCCAACCAAAGCACTATCCACCCGCGCACACGGTAAAGAAATAAATTGTTGCTAATTTTCGCCTCCACCCTGCCACCATTCGCAGCCGATCGTCTTGGCGGCGTAAGCTTGGTGGTAAATGATGAATGGATAGCTATCTTCTCGCTTGCGTAGGGAGAAGTTTGGCCCTCAGCTAATCGATTTTTTTCTAGATTCCGGTACACCTGAAAGACCGGGTTTTCAATGCCGTCGGGATGGTGCAGAACATGTCGTCGACACAGTGCGTAGGAATTGTGTTTAGGTGAATTGTTGCCCAGCACTGGCTGGGTGCCGTGACGAAATGTTGTCAAAACTGCTAACTGCTCCATCGCTTTCGCAATCGACCGGTGGAATCGTAAATAAATATTTACTACCACCGGAATCGCACTCACACACGCGCCCGGGGGTACATGAAAGTTCCATTTGTCCCTAGAACTTGTTCGAATCGTACCGAAGCGGTGGGGTGGGAGACTATAGGTGACCTTACTAGGACCACCTCCCACGCAACTATCGCGTAGGGCGTCCGGTATGATGATGCCAGACGAAAGATTCTCACGCTCGCAGGGGAGCCTGATGGGAGCCCAACAGAACCTTTTTTCCCGAGGGCCATGTCGCGTCGTGGGACACGGAAATGCGACGACAATTCGATGGGCGAGGAACCCTCGGTGCTATTTAATGCTCACGGTCATGTTTCCAAATACTGCTCCAACTGCTGCAACCAGTTTTCTACTTGAGAGGTGTTGGTGAGCTTTTAAGCATTACACCATTTCAAGGGATAGGTGCGTGCCCGACCCAGCATTTGCCATCGCGCCACGGCCGATGAAGTAGTCGCGTAGAAGTTTTGTTTCATATTCGGCACGCGTTCATTCTAGCCAACCTTTCGCTATTGTACGGTGGAAGTAATTGTTCCTCCCTAACGTAACCTAACTGCAGCGTACCTTTCAACGTTCGGATCAATGTTGACAGATCGCTATAAATCACTCGAACGAATGACAATGCATTGTTCCACAATCATTACCTTAATACTTCCGCTCGATTCTCGCACCCAACCAAACATCTACGGAGCGATAGGCAATCTGATGATGGGAAGTTATTACAAATTTCCGTCGCTTACATCATGCTCTGCGATAATATCACATACCCTCGATGGAAGTGATCACCAAAGATGATTACTTCCCATCGCTGAGAAACGTTCTCCCACTGTGCCCTGTCGCATAAAGGCAACGCAATCTCAATATGTGCGAATTTTATGGCTCAAAGGTTACGCCGTTTTACGCTGCATTTGGCTCGATTGATTCGAAGAACCTTCTATTTCTTTGCGTGCGGCAGTAGTTTGCGGCAACATAATTCCTCGCTGGAGCGTGACTTACGATCACGATCGCGCAGGACTAAACGGTCGGGGGAATAATACGCGGCGGAGGTGTAAGAGGAAAATATCAACGCTGGATTTCTTCGAGGTCGACTTGCAGATTCATAAGAACCGCACGTGCTTGTCGATTGTCCAACAGACCCCGATCGTTTTGATGCAATTTTATCTCGTTCTACACTGCCGTTAGGCGCTCGTCACAGTGGACAAATAGTGAATGAAATTATTGGTTCTGCTACATCCAACTCGGTCGTATCGAGCGGACCTAAATGCTAACGAAAGCTGTTAGTATTGCGCACATGGTCGGAGTTATTGTGCCCTATGCCACGAGGTTTGGATCTAAGAGTTTTCAAAGTATCTTCCGATTCATTTCGTACGAACTATTTTCATACAATTTTGCACTACTTATTGAAATCGTTCAATTGTCAAGAACGTTGACCACACCTTCAGATGAAAATGATTCATTCGCGTATCCTCACCCCGTGCCAGCATCTTACCGGTACTTGGGCATTTTTTTATTGTTGTTCACTGAATTAAATGGAAACCGTTGCGGATGGGTTGGTTGGTGGCAGACTTGGCGTGAAAGGCAGTAAGGAGCACGATCGATTTTATTCGGTACGTTCTAGTTTAAGCCCACGCCCAGTTCGAGCGACCGACAGAGTCGCGCGAGCAAAGGAGCCTCACCATACCGCCACGGAGGAAACATAAGACGGTACAAAAGAGACCACCGTGTTTTCGCGGTCGCAAAAGTGGCAGACTGGTTGGTTTGACGCAGCTGCGGTTGGAGAATCGGTTCGGCAAAAGGTTAACGAACGCCATCGGTTTGTTCGATCCGGCATCTCTGGGGTGTGCCACTGAAGTATGAAACGATCGCAACAGGGTGACGCTAGATGGTTTAATAAAAATAAGTATCTGAGCTATGGAGCACAGAGGATCGCTCCTCTGTATGGTGCGAAAGTTTGTGCATTGCAACACGCGGTGTGCTGCGGTTTTGTTACTGACCTGCCGCAACGACGATGCGGTCCCGTGTTGAAGCCATCCTTTTGCCGGCTTCTCGGCTATGACTGTCAAGGTTCAAAGCGCATTTAGTCGAGCCGCCGTGGAACGGTGGAAGGTGTAAAAAGAGGTTGATAATCGACTGTTGGTGGCGTTGTGGGCTCGCTCGCGATCGTAGGGTAGACCAGCGCCCAGCCATCGAACGTCCCGAATGCAGTCATCTTCTCTCTTCTAGCGCCAACTGCAACCGCCGGACCGCGAACAACCCAATGCGCACAAAGCCCCCGCCATGCAAACACAACCGAACCGAAACTGAGTGCGTCGTGGATGTTTGCAAAAAAAAAGAGAAAGACCTTCATTAATGCGCGCGTACCATCGCGCCGTTCCTTGATCACGTTGCTGCAGATCGGTCGAATATTTTGCCCAATGCCATTTTGCAGCGGGTGGCGGGAAAAAGTAGGTGATGCATCTGACGGAGCGCAGCCCGCCCGTTCGTTCGTTCGCTTGCCGATTCAGACGCTTTCTCGCGTCGCTTGGGCGCTCTGCTGGTGTGCCACTTTGGAGAGGCCCGCTGAACTGTTCCGGTGTGAAATCTAGCTTCGCGGTAGGAACGTCCGATACCGGTTCGTCGTTTGCGGTAGTCTCGCGGCGTCAAAAAGAAACTACCCGAGCATAGACATCAACCTTCCGCGTTACAGCCCTATAACGAGTGGCTCTGTTTACGTTTGATGGTTCGCAAACGCGTAAGCGAAGGCTGTGATTAACCTTCCTCCTAAACTTTGCGACCGATCGGACGGCTGAGATCTTACTTGTAAGATGATACACCAACAGGGGGATTCATCGGAAGTGAAGCCTGGATAGTATAGTCAGTAGTAAATTATTGCTTTCGAAAAACCGATCGCAATGAAACGCACTGGAACTGTTTGCCATGACTTTTTCGGAAGCATTGAATTTGTCGCCCTTCATTCCAAGACACGATCGTTCGCGAAGGTTACTGACATCCGAGATCCGATGCGCGTACAATGTGACTTTTTTCAATTATTCCCTTTACACATTCATTACATTAAATTAAATGGTGTAAAGCAAATACGCCTGCATACCGATACCAGTTGAAATAGAGTTGTTTAGAGCTGTTCAAGGATTTAAGTAGCTTTTATTCGGAAACAAGTAATTGTGTACAAGTAATTACAACTTTTATGTTTTGGAATTGTATAGTTGCTGGTGGTTTAGTTTTTAAGTAGTTCTATCTTAACCGACCCGACCGACCGTATGGTCATGTGTGCAAGCATAAGGTCTTAAATAATCACTGGTTGTGGGTTTGTATCTCAACTGGACCGTCCTCCCGTACGCGCAGAACTGACTAATCCAGGCTACGGGTAATAGCTAAGTCAAAGAAGACCAGACATTGCGTTCCTAGACCTAGTTGAGGTTGTTGTGCCACTGACGAAGAAGATCGTCGCTGTCTTCTCCTAGCAAGAACTAACTAACTATGGGGCTATAAATTAGACTTAGTAAGTCTTAAGACAGCATGTGGTTCCTATATGTGGCGTCCAATAATAGTATTGTGCTTTTATGAGCATGCAACAGTATGAGCATACAACAGTTAGTCTGTCTTCCTTTTTGCAATTGTTTCACATGATGTATGTCGTTTTTTCCTTAATATTATTCACAGCAAACAACCATCGAATACAAGCTGTGTCTCTTTAGCCGGCATGCATATGTTGATTGGCGTGCGCGCGGTACTGAAGTAGGTAGGATGAAAATTTACATGCAAGCGTAATTATCTGCCACCTATTCGACCTGTTCCTTTTACTTTATAAATCATGAAGTACCGCTACCTGTTACATGTTGCTCTTTATTCTTTTCGAACCGTCTAACACATCGTTGACCGCACTCCAGAAACCTATTTTAGAATGGTTAATCAAATCCATTACCATTTGCATACAGAACTCCGCGATGCCGTGCGCTTCACCTGTGCCTGCTCGAGATGGTAAAAAGCTATCGGAGCGATTGGTCGTGGACGTGATAAAGCCCCGTTAAATATATAACCAACGTGCAGCCCTCATCGTTTTGCTAACAGCTTAACCTTGAATGCAAAAGAAGTTGCACTTGACATTAGCACAGCACGGTGGGCTAAAAAAATGAAGTGCGATCGGTTCAGAAGCACCGGTAAAGTGGCCACGCTAGACACTTAATCTCGCCAGTAGCCGGAAAACCGGTGGTACGTGCAAACGAGCGGAAGCTAAAATTGTACCTCAAAGGTAAGGTTGAGGCTGTGTAGAGGGCCCCCTATTTAAGAACTTTAAAGTTCTAATCCGTCCCCCCACCCCTTCACGCGTTTGTAGACCGGTACCCGGTTCAAGCCAGAGCGGTTAACAACGTGCTTTACAACTCTGTTGGGCTTAAGTAACCAACGTTCCGCGGAGAATGGATTGTAACGGCTGGCGAAGGTCACCGTCTAGTCTGTTAGAATCAGATCACCGATTGCGCGACCACGGCAAACCACAACCTGATCCTACACGCGTTCAGCCTCCGTTCTATTCGGATGAATGATGTTGAGTGAGCAATGGGCTCGCCCTCTCTACCCCAGCGCTGGGCGCAGGTGTGTCCAACGTAGCAAATGTATCAACACACCGACTCCTGTGGTAGGAAAGTGATAATCGATCACTCCGTGGAGAAGTGGAACGGTGGTCGAGGCTAGGATCGGTCGGGCAGGTTCGCTGCGAAGGAAGTGTCGTGCGTAGTGCGAAATAGAATCACAATTAATCGTTGCTAATCTAGTGTGGAAAGAGAACACTCAAACCGATCATACGCCGTAGGTTTTTAGAGGGATTAATAGGACAGGAATGTACTTTGAATAAATCGGGCTCTGTACTAACACATCTTTCGTTCTCTGCCTCTCTGTTCTACTTGCAGGTGAGTAAAGTTACCGTCGCCGAAGGAAGACTTCGCAAACCTGTTGAACATCATGAAGAATTCGCTCACGAGGGAGTGTCGGCCGAGGCAGATACTGGTATAGACGCCGATGACATGCCATGCTACGTCTAAGCACCGTTGCCGTTCAAGGAAGTGGATGTTTGACGTCGTTTTTGCTTCATTGTCGCGAGATGTGAATATTGTGGGAAACGCTCCAGTATATCCTTCTCATTGGCAATCGACCTCGTGCATCTCGCGTATGGAATCGTTATGGGCAGGGGAAAAAAGCGTACGAAGTCACGTACTGCAGCTCCGTTTGCTACTCCGTATCGTCCCGCTCTCGTTGTACGTACTTCAAACGGTGTCGTGACGCTACTACTCATTGAATGACACGCCTGCGTCATCGTGCATGAGCATAATCAATCCTTTATGCTGTGTCAGTTCGTCTGACCCGGGCTGTGATTAATTATATCATTTATCTTGCACACACGATTGGATTGGATTGGCGTGGAACACCGTCGTAAAAAGGCTAATCGTCTGCTTAGAACACAATCTGTCTGTGTGTGTATGTTGTGTGTTTATGTACCGAAGATGGATGTGACTGAAGTGACGTATCCATAGTCTCATTATTCATACGTTTGCCAAACCAGGTCAACGATTCCAACGACTCTCAGCGTTATGATTCACGTTTTCACTTTCAACCGTGCAGTTGAGTGATTTCGGTTGATTTGTTTCTTACCTCACTAAAGAGAAAGTTGCTGTCTGGGCTTACATCTGGACGATGCACGAACGAGTGTCGCCTTGTGCAATGATGAAGACGCATTTGGATGAGGCGTTTGAATGATGGAATTTGAAATTCGCTTCCAGTGGTGTAAAAAAAGGAAACAATATATTCATTTCGATTGAATGAAAATGTCTATTTTGTAGTAGCAGTGTGTCCTTCCACAAGCTCCATCTCTTTCGCGGAATGGTTTCGCGCTTTCAAATGACCTAAATCGGTAGTAATATTCCATATGCCAATACTTTTGAGCGGCTGCCAAACTAAACCTAACCGTGACACCGCCGTCGAATGGCTGCCTAACGATCCGTGGAAGCACGTGATTTCAATGCCTCCCGCACATTTCGTCTACGCGCGCCCCGAGAGAAGCACGCGGTGGCTTTTGCGCGCCAACCGTTTCGATGGGCACGTGCTGTCGAAGCGAATAGGGCATTCGGCGTAATAAAACAGAGTGTCTACACTGCAAACACATCGAACGCGTGTGCACTGTTGAAACTGGACTGCTGTCAGAAAGTTCCGCTACGAGTCGGGGTACGCAACGTTGGGCGTACTGCTTGATTTGATCATTATTGCGCAAAGGAAGTGCGCAAACCACCACTATCGACAACACGCCTAATGTGGCCAATGGCTCGTGGAAACAAACGTTTGCATGTTCGCGGCCCGAACGCAACGTACGCAACGGTACTGTTTTCGTGGCTCGAATTAGCGGCCGCAAATTGAATTGGGTGATAAATATGGTTTTCAATTATGTTTTATGAGACACGCTCTCGTCACGGTTTGACACGCTCGAGCTGCTGCTGGCAATCGTTGCAAACCATTTTGCGCAAAATGTATTGTTCTGAGCTCCCGCGTTAATTAGGCATTTAAATACGCTAACCCATATTTATAGTATTTCGAAATGTGCTGCTAGCGCCACATAGTCACATATGGGTGGTCTACATTTTTGTCTTTCTTTTGCAACAGTGAATGAATGCAGCGGCAACAGCAGCAGTGTGGCGATGGCCTACTCATAGATGCATGCTAATAGCTTCTGGTACGCCGGATTACGCATACATACTTCGTCCTTACCTTTCTCCCCGCGGGGGCCCTCCATCATCCCTACGGTGTTCTCAGCTCATTAGCAGCATTAAACGCGTCCTATGCCGTCATGTCGAGCGAAATGTGTTTCAATGTCAAATGGACAATAGCTACCGCTGGAAAAAAGAAACACTTTCGATTTCGTTCACTTTCCGTACGGCGACCCAAATGACGGGGGCCATCGCCTGAAACACCTTCCTCCCGGTGGATTGAATTGGGGGGTTTGTAAATGGTTGTTGGTATGTGTTTTTTGCGTACGGTTTGCCACACCGTTGACGCAGCGGAACGGAAGGTTAATTATGCGCTTAGGTTTGTGGTGTGTTCCACCCCGACAAAATACTCAACGAGACTCTCCCAAAAAATGGATGGATGGAGCGCGTGTGGTACGGGCTTCAAGAGAAATTTCAGGGTTATCGTAGGATCATTCTCGGTTTTGTTAAGTGATTTTTTAAAAGTTGAATTAGGTATAACTTTGTTTATTTAACATTATGCCATGTTAAGATGCCATATTCTGTAATGCTTTTAGTAATTGAGATTTATTTAAAATAATTTTATCGAAAATTTGAAAAGCTCATATTTGAGATAAGAATAATATATTCATTTATTTCAAGTAGATTTTTTTTACGCGACACAGTTATAACGAAATGTTGTCTTTGAGTTAAATCCTAGTTATGTGAAACATTTAAAGTTAGTTAGAAGTCAGACTATGTGCCGCGATACAAATATTCCCAGCACGTAAAGAACAAGCGATATTTTTCCAACGTCATGTGGTGTGCAACAGGTGTTTCATAAAAGTCTCCATTTGCATCGCTATTTGGCCGATTAGTCAACCGAATCATTAAGAAGCTTTTGCACGTCTTCCAATTGTAACAAACGACAATCAGTTCAATTATTCAGCACAATGCTTCGTACCTGCAGACGACTGCCATAGAGGCTACCCGTTTAAAAGATAGTAAGAAGAAGCGATCTACAATTCGATGCATACGCCTGGTGTCTCTCAATACCTCACTGTCAGATTGCTCAAGTTGGTGCATAAATTTTCACTAAATAGCTTCGGCGCATCGTACATCCCGCATGCTGAATTATCGCCCCATGGTTAATAACTTTACCCTAGACGTCACTCTCGATTGCACCAGCGGTGCATTCTTTTCGAAGCTTCATCGTTTATCGTATCACCGCCATCGTCAGTTCTCTGTTCCACTGCCCTGGAAGCCCGCACCGGTTGAAATTCTGTTTCGCAAAAAGCGTACTTTGTTGTGGCAAGCGAGCTATACGGGCATCGGGTTCGCATCAAAATAACGTAAGAAAGGCACTAAAATCAACTCCCTCCCTTTGGAAGCTCATTCGTTCCGAGCCAAGCCGGTGTAAAGAGTGCAGATGATGCGTGTGTGTCTGCTGCTCACTAGCATGTCTGCATGCCTACAGAGAAGCCGTGAGAAGCGACCTAGCTTAGCTGCTGGAGGCTGAGAAACGTACTCTTCTTCACATGTGACTGGTTCACAGGCAATGATGTGTAATCGAGATTGCGCAAAAAACCGAACTGTCCGTCGATCATTAGCAGACCACTTTATGAATTTTTGTTGGGCGGTTTTGTAACGGGTGCTCGTGAACGCTTCGTGCTGAACGTGTGTAGGATTTCAATAATCAATCAATGCATTCATTATTTATTAAATTCCATTTCTAAAACATGGATCATTTCCCAATAAGTGCTCTCTTTCATCAGCAGCCTACAGTTAATCGTTTGTTCCACACATACAGCTGTCGAAAAGGTGTGTTGCTTCAGCAGACCCTTACTCGCCGTCTGTGTCTTAAACGGCTCCGTGAGTGCTACAATTATCTTAAGCACACCGTTTATTATTTAACTTAACTAGCCAGCTTAACTCAGTCGTAGTTCGGGACGAGGGGGAAGAACCGTTGTCGTCGTACAAGATGATACAATCGACAGCAAACTGTCCACCGTCTGCTATGGGGGTCCTCGTACTATATTCACCAGCCACCAGTTTGGAGACAGCAGCCGGCGAATCATTCAAGCCCGTCCATCCGGGTGCGTCCGGTGAAAGTAAACCGCGTGTGCCTGAGGCGACTCACGCCAATTAACCTCCAGGTGCAAGGTCGTCGCACAAGAGAGCATCATTCGACGTCCGCTTCACAAAACGACGCTATTAAAAGTACAGCGCTGTCGAACGCAAATGCTGCACTGGGTGACATTTTTAGTAAATCCTTTTTTTTGCTGTCTGCATTTGCTTCCTGATGAAGCGCAATGAAATGTTAGCCAGTAAACTTTACCGACGAAACAGGTTGCACCAGAAGCTCTTCAGGTTGTATTTCAGAGTATGGGCTTACAAATGTCACCCTCAACTGATTCGAAACCGGATGGTTTGCCACTCGATGCAAGATTTTTCTAACACACCCAACCCTCCCCGGTGAATGCGAAGAACTACTTAGTTGTTAGTCTGAAATTAGCTAGTTTTTATTGCGCTAGCGTTTGGTAGAGAAGAAAGATGTAGCATTATGGTAGATCGTTGTGCAATTGCAATAAATCATTCATAGGAACGAAAGATGGACCACGAGTCTCGTCCTCCGGTTGATTTAGATGTTAATGCAAAATGTTGTCATTGTGAGCGGGAGCTCGTGTCCGCCGTGTCTGGCACGCAAAGGCCGAAACGCACGCTACGGACGATTTTGCATTAGCATGCATACATTCCTGTGGCCGGGTGTGGCATTCGATGGCATCGATTAGCATATTAGCCAGACTAGGGGGACCGGCGGACATCATAGGGCCGGGCTAGGATGACGATCGTTACCAGCTTAACTTCGGCCAAACCTACGGCACTGCTTTTTCTCACGGATCACTGTCTGTACTGCTACTGCGGGGATGATGGAACGAGCCATTGCTAATGGTTTTATAGACTGTGGGGCGCCATCGCATGCTAAAAATAACAAGTTTTTATTAAATACTTTTGGTCAATAATCTGCACAGCATTTGGAAACTATTGAGCTGGAAATTAATTTTTATTTACTCCAATTTTCGGTTAGTCAGTCTCGTGTGGTCAGCCAAGCAATGGGGCAGGAGGTCATTTATCATTTTTCATCACTTTTTTAATATCTGTATCCGACAATGGTGACGAGTACAAATAGCCGCCGTTCCTGTGCTGTGCCCCGCCCCGGAATGTGTAGGCTGTGTAGGTTGTCGCATGCATCATCTTCACGATGAAAGTGAAATGTTCGGTTATTTAACAGTTTCTCACCGAGGGATCGGTTGGCTTTTTTATTTACGCAAATGGACGGGACACGGAGGTTGATTAGGTCGACACGGAGGTGGTGGTGGGAACTAACCTTGATGTAATATCGATTAGGCCGGGAGTGACCAACGCAACTTGCCAGCAGTGGAAGTGGAACGGGATAGCGGCGGATAACGCATGCGGTCACCGACGGTGTTTACTTGCGTGTGTAAGTGCTTACGATTATCCGAGTCGTGTCGCTTCGGGAGCGCAAGGAGGTCGGCCATGCAACAGCATGAATGCGTGATTGAAAACTTTGTCCCAATCACGCGGACTTTGACTGCCCGAAAGCTGCCAGAAAAATCCGGTTTTGTTCAGGCGTATATTCGTGTTGTGTGTGTGTGTGTGTATGTGTGTGTGTGTGTGTTTTTTTTCTCTGCTATCGTTCGGGGGAAGTTCCGATTATGCAACGCTGACCAATTGACACAGCCCTTGTTCCGTGGTGGTGCACGAAAAAAGGGGGCGGTGGAAAATTGTGTCGCGATTTTGGATATCGCAGCGCAAGATCACTGCCTGAGTGCAGTGGGAATTAATGCTGTAATCGATCAATGAAAAAGTTGAGTAGGTTTTTAGAAATAATATCACAAAAAAAAACAAATTGTAGGAATGAGATAAACATATACCACTTTGTTTATCTCTCCTCGATGCAAAAATTTCCAAAATTGCTTTTAACAATGCATAAATTAGTGGTTTCAGCTGACCGCATTGCCTAAAACGTAATATTCTTTTCATTAACCATTCGCTCATCTCTTTATTGCTAGTTAATGTTTGTTTTATCTTATCTAAAATATACCTTTAAAACTCATTTGCATGTTTATGCGAAACTGTTCTTTCAACCGCAAAACAAACAAAACAATCATTCCAAGAGTTTCTATCATCTTCCGCTTCAGGTTTAACGGACTGAAGTTTTATAGCTTTGCTATAGCGGAGAAGTTTGGTGGCTCTGATAAAAAAGGGTATAAACTTTTAATAAGCCGTCCATTGCATTGGATTGGACCTAAAAATAGGACGCTTACTTTCGTGAACTTTCTTTTATCGTTTTTCGAACATCAATACATTTACCACGGATTATGGGTTTAATCCGGCTTGATTGTGGTCCACTAGTTCGATCCGGTGGCTTGTCCGATTTTTCGTTGTACCAGAAGTAAGGCTTTAATGGTCTCCGCAGCCAATCGCATGAGCGATATATTGTTTGCCTCACATTACACCAGGAGCGAAGGCAAAATGGCTGTGAAAAGTATTTCACATGGCGCTGGTAGGTAACGTGATCGAGCGAGGAGGTAGCGCCGATATACCTACCAAGGGGCGATTTAGCCGATCTGTATGCAAAACCGTGAAACCCGCAGCGTAACAGCGCGCCGCGGACGTGTGCCAATGTCTTCATTAGCAGTGCGATATTGCTCGCTCATTATGGATGGGTCGGATGGACTGGAGGCTGCGTTGGGTTGGTGGTTGAATGATTGTACCATCCCAGACAGCGGACGCACAGCGTCGTACGGTGGGTGTTGAATGGTTCGCGAAAACCACGCTGCAAAATGGCATACAAATGGGCTTTTGTGCGCATACATGATGGAACGGTGGTGGAAGTGTGTGTTTTCTCCTGACGGATGAGGCGATCGAACGGCCCGGCACCCTTTCACTCGGTACATTAGTCGCTCCATCTCGCCAATATGCCCTTATGCAGATTAGCGTTGCATCGAGTCCATTATGGCAGGCAGGCAGGCAGGCTAGATAAGTGCCTGCCAAAGTGCCGGGCATGATTAACTGACGGCTTTTCGACGGAAACTGGCGGTGAGTCGACTCCTGGTTATGCCAGAGAAGATGAATACATTTATCACTCACCTTGTCAGTATCACCGGGCCAGGCTTAAGAACTGATCGGAGCGGTTAGCAGAAGTTTCACAATGTTTACCACACGTCCACGCGATTATCATAACATACTTGACGGGTGTCCAAGAGGTGTGTGCATCTTCAACACTCGTTCGTGCTTAGCTGGAGATAATGCGCACTGACGATTGGAAGTCATCTGTGCGACCCCCGTGTACCGAAGTGTGTCAAACGTGCATGACTGGGTGAAAACATAAATTACAAGCACCCTCTTCGAAGCTTGCCAATGTCACGATCTTTGTTTGCTCACAGTGAACCCTGCAAAAGGAAGAGGTTCACGTGTTTCAACAAGTAAGAAACGGGTTGCAACGTTGTCATGTGATCGTCAACTGAAATATGCTCAGCAATAACAATATGTGCAGATCTATTAGAATGTTTTCATACGTAAAATTATGGAATACAATTAATTTGCTACTGATAAAACAGAGTTACATTAACAGCTCGCTCACGCAGCCAAACGAATGACTCATACAAAATGCGTAGTTTGGGATAGCGCCTTCAACTTTTGCCGCGCCGTGCTGCCGACAGCAGTTGTCAGTGCGCATTTAGTGGACGATTTCCTACCAAGTTCCATACCAGCAGCACTGCCACAGCCCGATCGTAACCTTAAAGCCGCCCGCTGCAACTCTGCAAGTGATGCAGTGAAGTGAAGGTAGCTTGCCAAATTAGATTGTTTGATTTGATTCGATTCGAACGTTTTCCACACGCGCGCGTTGTACACAGCAATTATATAACCTCCAAAAACTGCGTGGCTGGCTGGCGTGTGCAGAGTCGTGAATGAAACCTTTTCACGACCTACACCGGATGACGGTCGACGTCCATCATCGTCAGAGCTGAGTTGGAGGATGGAAATGCCCGGGGATTATCGGTGTTTAGAATCGAACATTATCCCATCTTCGGTGGGGTTATGAGCAATTGGTAATGAGAAGCTCGATCTCGCTCGGCAACATCGATCAGATTCGATCGGATCGATTGTATTGAAGGGGGGGGGGGGGGGGGGGGTTTGGTGGGGGGGGGTGTGAGGGGCGGCTAGGCCATGTCGTTGGGAATCAATTTTTGGCACCAAATTGCAGCACTTCTTCAGACTTGGCTCGTGACTTTGTGGGAACGGATTTCGTGCAGTGCAGGATGAGATGAGATGGTGCTTGGTAGTTGCACAACGGCAGAAAAGCATTTGCGGTACACCAATTGTACCTGTACGAAATTGTATAACCGTTCCTCAAAAAGTACGACCAAAAATGTACATTTGTCATTGGTTAGGGGCAGATGCGTGTTATGCAGCGGCAGATGCGTGTTATACATATACCGATGCGTTTGATCCAGTTGAAGAGACCCAAACCCCGCATTTAGTACGATCGTTCCCTTAATCACATGCCTTCAAAATGATGTGATAAAACAGCATTATAGGAAAGTACCGTGAAATCCAACCTCGTTGAATTCTTCACGAATGTGTCTTAGTGATGAATTTCTGTTGCGTTTGGAATCATCTTTGAGCAGGATGCCGTGAACCTACAAATAAAAACGCAAAAGAGATCGCCGTGATCCCGTCCATCTTCAAAGCAGTGTTCGCGATTGTTTGCAGTCCACTTTGAAGCTCTGCACAGTACGGCTTTCGAAGCTTTCCAACGATGAAGTGAACGGTACATATTGTTGATGGGTAAACAAGCGTTACTGTGAAGAGCAAAGCGGCGACAGCATCAGCGTTTGTCGCGATCTTTCGCGTCAATATGATTTGTTGCGTTGTTGTCGCTTCCCAAGATGGCAACTACAGCTGTAAGCGAACGGAATGCAAACGTATTTGTCGTTTGGCTGATTTTTTTTCTAAATATTCTGTCGACGAAATTTTCATTATAACTTCCTTTCTTTATCTCGTATTTGGAAGAAAGTTTAACATAATCCATTCAATGTTACAAGTTTCCAGAACTGTCTGAAGCTCCACGATGGTGCAGCGTAAAAAAAATGTGTTTACTTGTTATATGATTCGCTAAACTACACCCAACTCTAAGTGCAGAGAAGAGTTTTCATTTTGCACTCACATCTGTTGCAGTAGGGCTTCGGTTTGAACTTTTGCAGGCCGGTCTGCCTGCCGGTCTGCCTGCTGGTCTGCCTTTGCGCCATGTGCCGGCGGACTTAATTGCAGGGCTTAAATTTATCGTGCAACCTGACGCAGGCGGCTGCTGGCGGTGCTGCTAGCTGCTGCCGTTGCAGTCGAATGCGAGCCTCAAGAAGCACGAGCGAGCGTCCACTCGAGCGTCCGGCGCGCGAGAAACCCAAGAAACGCCATTCAGTCGACGAGGGCGGAAGTTGAAGGCGCAAACAAAGTAAACAAAATAGGGTACAAAACCGGAAATGACGCTGTGCCAGGTAGGGCTTTTGATACAGATGCAATTATCCAAGGCACACGGAAAGATGTAAATCACACCGAACTAAGTAAGAGAGTCGCCCATGTTGTTGTGGGGTTAGAAAATCCCCACTAGTTTTTGGGCACAGTTCGTTAGATTGTGCCTGTGTTCACAACAATGCGTGAAGTGGTTGGTGATGATGATGAGGCACGTCGTTTAAGACGTCAATGAACGTTTGCTGCGCGCCCAACCACCGGGAAAAGAAGAAGGTCGTATACCGATTGATGCGTAGGTTGCGCAATGATCATTGCACGTACGTTTTATGTGCCTTTCTCATTCGCTAATAAGCACTAAATCGTTGTGGGTTAAAGAAAATCAATCAAACCCAGCCTGGGAGCTTTCTCTTTGCACCAGAAAGCGGAAAACTATTCGGTTCTTTCGGTGCGGTTAAACGTTTGCGAGGAACTCACATACATGCAGCGGGTGAGCCTTGTGTTCGCTATGATCGGTCGTTGAAAAATATTTTTGCTCTTGCCTGTGCCATTCGCTTATTGAAGCGCGCTTGTCATCGCGCAGCGCGCCAAGAGAACAGTATAATCGTTTCTTTCATGTTGTGCAAAACATTTAACGAAATGAATGCGGAAGCGTAGAAATGTCGTCCAAACGATCGAGAACGAAAAGGTTGCAAGGTGCGGTTCACGACTATCAAGCTAATGTTTTAACTAACTGAGACGGTAGCAGTTGTGAAAAAGATTAAGGTTATAAGCATTAAAAATAACAGTACGAGCCGTTATCTATTTTGATTAACAAAAGCAGTTAATCAGTGACATACAAAAGGATCAGATTTTAATACGATTGTATATTTATAATAGCAAAGTCAAAGCAAATTGTTCTAATATTCAATAATTGCCCAAAGTAAAACTTGTGCGAACAGTCGAGGATCGAGCCGTTTTCAACGGGTTTTAAAAGAAGATTTTCGACGGAATCTACGGAACGGAATAGCTAGGAGTGTTGAACGCATCTTACAACTAAGGTTTTGCTACATTAAATACATTTACGTACAAGTATTCAGCACACACAGTTGATACAAATAGATAAATGAATCACTACGTTATAATTCCTTAAGGAAATTTTAGATATGTTAAGCAACCATGAATGTTGTTTGGAACACGATCATGGTGGCGCTCGATAAGAAGTTGCAAAATTTCTCTTCTTTAGAGTACCGTGCCGATTATTAACCATCCATCTAGTCGGATGCTCGGTTCCTTTCGTGGCGCGGAGAACTAAAAACAGGAAGGTGGAACGTCGATGCACGGGCCAATAGTCTCCCGTGTAGTAGCGGACACCGTGGCCACCCAAAAGTCACCCGACCGGAGAGCAACTTTCCTACGATCGCCTACACTTCGGAGCGGTTCGAACGAAACGAAAACCGCAAGCGCTAATCTCATTCCGGTTGAATTAATAATTCCAAAATTAAGACCAAAAACCAACAGAGAAACGATTTCAACTTTCCATCGTATCGTTGCTTCCTGCGTTTGTGCAGCGTTTACTTTTGGGGAAGGTGGCTCATTGGCATCGGCAACGGCTTCTCCTATTGAATGCTCCTTCCAACGGTCGTGCGACCGAGTGTGGATGTTTGTATTTACTTCCTCTCGTTACCGTATCGGTACCCCCCGTCTATTGGGTGCGGTAGCCAGAGCGGAGAGCGCTAGTAAGCCACTAGCCGGGAAAGCGTATAGACCACGAGAGGTGATTGCACGCCGCGCACACGGCGCTGCCCCTATTGTGATGCTGTGGTCGATAAATTGTCTCCACCCTCCTCGACGCCATAACTCTCTGCCTGCCAGTGGGATAAACAACGCGACAAAAGTGAACGAATTAGCCTAGCATGGTCGCCTTATGACTGCACGTGTCGCGGATTTATTTCATGCGGTTTCAACCCACACGCGGATTAGTATTGTTGGCACGACAACATCGAGTTAGAAAGTGACCACCTTCCCTAGCATCTTGATCGATCTGGATCATCTGAAAGCAATCTACAAGCCTTATGACAACCCAGTTAGTCCATTATTCTAGAAGCAAATTTCGATTGTGTGCCTTTTTGTACAATGCTTTGTTCTTTCCAACGGTAAGCACTGGTTTATGTAGCGCGTAAACAATATATTTTTTTCTTGTCACTCTCCAATAACCGAAATAAATGTGTTAAGTATCTTTCACGCGTCAACCGGACAGGCGTACAACTAACTGAGCAGAAAAAAATGACAAGCCTGACCGGCCAATCCTTTAATCTGAATCATTCACTGGCCAATGTCAAATTACTTTCACATGCAGAAAGTATTGCTAGCACAAAAAAGCCAGTTGCCAAAGCTGTCAGGTTTTGTAGTCTGTAGCATGCAGTCCCGTTATTAGTTCATGGTCAAGTTGCTACACTCGTTCATAATAGTTCAACTGTAGATTCCGAAACAGTGCACACTGTTTCGATGTTGCTGCGAGCAATTGTAGTTTTACTAAGTGGAAAAACAAATGAATATGAACGCACCTTGCTTAAAAAATAGTTTATGTTCAAGTTCTATGTATGACGTTTTATCTAATTATGGCAACATCGGAAGAAACGTTATTAGGATAATTATTATTCATATAATAGTTTGTTCATGACACTTTTTGTTCAATGCATTGATCGCATTCCATACATTAATATTCAATAGTTAAGCTTCCAATATTTCTGGGCATCGATCGAGTTCTGCGCGTAAACAATCCTGTCGCAACTATCGCGTATCAGTTGCTTTGCCGCCCATGCGTTGCAGAGCATAACGACATGATATTTCACTTTCGCTGATCCTGAGCCTGCGGTCAGCGGCATCGTGATATGGCGCCCATCACATACATCGGGCTCTAGTCATTTTCACTTTTATCAGCTTTCACAAGTGCGCAAGCTGCTGCCTACGACAAGGAAAGATAAGCACCGGCAAAAAGCGTTGATTAGTTCGGTAGCACGGGTGTGTCGCGTGAAGAAAGTTATCCTCTATTCGCATAGTTATAGCAAACAACACTGGCAAACAAACGGGTTCTATTAGTTTCTGGAGCTTTAGGAAAGGGGCTTCCATTAGGGTGGTGAAAGATATTAAACGTGAGGGAGGGTTGTGTGTTTGTCGAGTTGATGAAAAAACACCGTTTAATGCTTATCTGGAACTGCCTGTGATTGGGGAACTATAATAACAAGGATAATACTTCTTTCGAACCTTCGAGCACGATGTGCATTTTATAAAGATACACTGTTTAATTAGAGGCACACTTTAGCTTTAATTGTGTTGCGCTTAAGATAGATGTCACATTGTTTACTGGCTAATAATCGTTGATGCGATGAAGCTTATTTGCTTCAGATAAGAGTTAACTGTTCACATTTATCTACGAGCATGTGTTGCATATGGTTAAACTTTAAGCAGAAAAAACAGACAGCCAGTTGCCGTCAGGTTATTTTTGATTTCCGTAGAATTGTTATCTAAAACCTTGTCTCAAACTGTTGTTTTTTTTGTTTCTCATCTTTTCCATAGACACAAGTGAATAATATCGTTGAATAAAACCTACGAATATAACACAAACTATTTAATAAATGGTTTATTATTAACTGTAGTTCAAAGTTAACCGTTCCATATTTTTGGTGCCTAAAAGGTAACTAAAGGGTTAAAAATGATCCATGCTTAATATCGTTACAAACAACAAAACTATAATTCACAACGCAATCTAAAGTACTTTGCCCGCGATCATCTGATCATTATCCATTTAAGTTACTAAAGTAGTGCTGAAAGTGATTCCAACAGCGTCATGTCTATGATTATTCCAGCTTGTTTTTTTTACTGTCACTGTCCATAGAATGCTTGTTTTTTTGCGCGACACGCGCTCCATTTTCATTGTTGCCCTTCGTGTATCGTTAATTTTACGTGCACATATTAGGACAGCAACAGTCAATACGGCGATGCGTTCAATTTCTTCCATATACCTACGTTCCTCTCCAATGTCACTTTTTCTCTGTTTCACTTTCACACGGACAAACAAAATATTGACTTATCTTGGCCCGTTAATCATGTCAACCTCACTCAGTCCGCTGGCACTCCGCTGAGGAAGCGTAAACAGCAGCAGCATCATGGTGAAGGAGGAAGCTGTGTAAACGATGGTCACTGGTTAATTTTGTGCCGAAAATAAAAAGAAAAGTGCGTGGCACATAGGCCGCCCCGGCGGCGATTCCGTGACGAAGAACTGTTGTTGACGATGATGCAGATGGCTGTGGAAAGCAGCAGCAGCGGTACCGTGACATAATCGAATGTCGGTCACAATGGTACCCTCGGGGGTCGATGAGAGAGACCACCGCGGAATAAAGCCACGCCATGGCTTGCTCTGTGTGTGAGCAACAATGGCAACCGTGACAGTTTACAAGCCGTTGCCATAGTTACTTTGAGTGGTGGATGTTGTAGCCCGCGGTTAGTGGCATCGCCACCAGCACTACCAAACAATCTCAAACAGATCCACGGAAAGAGAACGAGAGATAGAGAGAGAGACAGAGAGAGAGACAGAGAGAGAGACAGAGAGAGACAGAGAGAGAGAGACAGAGAGAGAGAGACAGAGAGAGAGAGACAGAGAGAGAGAGAGACAGAGAGAGAGAGACAGAGAGAGAGAGGGACAGAGAATGTCCTACATGAAGGAAGTATCTTGATTTTCAAAACAGCAGAATAAGAGACGGGAAGCAGACTGTGCAACAGCATCGGCAGCAGCAGCACCAGCTAAATCAGCAAACAAAAAGCCAAAGCCTACTGTCAGAGCGTGGTGTGGTTGCACTGCCAGTAACCTGCAGGGGCCGTGTTCCATAAGTGCCAGTGTTTTGCGAATGGCTTTTTTTTGTGGACCATTTGCATTTGCGCCATTGGCTGTTTCTCATCCATGCCCAAGTTCCCATGCCAAAGTCACCTCGGGCCCTCCAACCCGAACAGGTTGGCGCGCTTCCCGCAGACACCGGCATTGGAGACTCGCACCGGGCTATCACGGTGACGACGGGGTGGTGTTGGAATTCCACGGAACCGCACGAACGATCTCACGCGACCAATCTGTCGCGGTAAGTAATAAAAAACGGTGTTGTTTGCTTACATCATTAAGCATCTTCGGTTGTCATGGATGGCCTTTCGGATGGTGGCCGCAGCAACGTTGTCTTTTGGTGTTCCTTTCACAGTCAACGCCTGCTTCGACAGGCCGTCGTCGTCGCTCACTTCCTCGTTGTTCTGATTCCAACGATCCCCGCTGGGTAACATCCACTTCGTGGCCACTAGCGTAAGATGGAGCATGAATAGAGTGTAACCGGTAGTATCTCTAGGACCATAGCGAATAAATTAAGCAAGCAACGGGCAAGAGTTGTGTCGATTGGAGTTGTAAGTAGTGGTTGAAGCGCGGTAGATGTGTCTTGTGGTTCGTGCATGAGGGAAGCATTTATTGACGAATGAACGCGTAATTGTGCCGCGATGTATCTATGGCTATCAGGAAGTGTACTGCGCCGTTCAATTGATATCGTTTAACCTGGCAGCAGTTTGGGCACATTCTAGCGGCATTTGAAAGTCTTTTAAATGACAGCATTCTCTTGCATAAGTTATACGAGACTAGTTATTCATTATGCTACTAATATTATTTTGTTACTAGACAAGCCTCTGAGGTAAAAGTGTTTCGTTCACTATGTTTTATATCGAAAGATTGCTTTAATACTTTATATAATAACATTTAGGTGTGCAGTGCTTCGTCTCGATTCTAAATCGTTTGGTCATGTGCACGTTACAGTCATGTAGTGTCCACTACCTCTAATCACATATGATGTACGGTATAAAAGCATCGATTGTTTCTATAAGCATGGCACAAAGACCTTCGCGGGCATTTAATAACGTGACATTATCCACTTCTCTATCTTCCGTCAGTGTGGAAATGGAATGTGAAATTAAAATCTAAATCTAAATAAACGGAACTATTTGCTTTCTATGCGCCCATGTTGCATTTGAATAAAAAAAATCTATTAAAAAGTGGCCATGAGCAATCTAAAGATGATTGCTCATGGCCGGTTGTGGAACAGCGCAACAGATGAAACTTGATCACCAGCTGCAAGTGAACTTCGATCGTAGCCGTTTTCTACGAAAACATTGCCTAGCATTGTTGACAACTGACTGGTTACTTCAGCAAAAGGCACATAGGGCAGTTTCTTGTGCAACTTAATTTCGCACGTCTTTGACACTGTGACTTAAAGGCAAAAAACCCTATCCTTTGGCGGTATCGTGGCTGTGTGAACCAGTTTGAACCCCGCTGGTTAAGATTAAGCCTCCTACTGCTGCTGCCCCTGTGGCCATGACATGATTCAAATGGGGCAGGATCGTAGGATGGTGCAGGATGCATGCAAATAGGCAACTCGCACTGTTTCGCAGTGTTGAAAACACAATCAGTGTCACTCGGATGCCGGATGATGAACTGCTGGTTCGGTCGTACAGAGCCTCGCGTAACCTTCGTCGTCACCCCGCTGGCTATGGGTCGACGAGGACGGTATGCGCAAGACGCCAAACACAAAGCCCCGCCGGGCGCAAGCCGATGCCGGAGACGTTAGTCACGGAAAAGATCCGCCATGTGGCTAATTTGGCGAGACCACCGTACCGGTTTCTTCGTGCATACCGGTTGCGCATGGGTCTGTTCGTGTCGTTGCGGAACAGATCCAAACGAGAGCACAGCATTACGGAAATCGGAGAGCAATCGGACCTCACCGATTGTCGGTGTCATGAGTATGTGTTGGGTGAAATTAGATTGAAGTTTCGATATTTAAAACAATACTATCGTAAACTGGTTTAAGCAGTTAAGCTTTGCACTGTTTTTAGTAAATGGGGTATCGAAATACATATGTGCGATCACAGTAGGACCGGACATAAACACTTAATTAACACCTATTAGTCCCTCAATAACAAAGGCATCGTCAAAGGCGCGTCATAGTTAAGCGTGTGTGCGTTGTGTGTTAAGCAGCAATAATCCAACCTTCACGCTCGTTTTAGGAACCCTAATATCACATCATGATCGCAAACGCCCCTTGATCATGGCCATGAAACCCCTTGGTTCGGTCCACTGCGCACCGTACGGTCGACTAATCGTCTCGAGAGCAGCGATTGAATGCACCTTCTTTTGCTCGAAGGCGGATGTCACCGGCGCAGAGTCCGCGGTCGCGGTCAAGTTCGAGGAGCTACGATTGTTTAATGATATGTGCATTCAAATGCGATTTGACAGGGCTTCAGGAAGATCCATGTGGATCCGTGTAAAAAAAAGTAACGTTAAAGTTGCGTATCAACGAGAAATCGCGTCTCTTTTGGCATTTGTCGGAGGGGGTACGTGTTATATAAATAGTTTTCACCGTCGGTGTTTTTTTTTGCTCACCGGCCACAGCATAAAGTGATTTCTTATCACTTCCTCCTTCGTCTTCCGAACTGCTTCGATGGTAGCAATTATCTATCGGTCTCCGCTATTGCCACCGTATCGAACACCGGCCGCGGAGTTGGTCGTGGTGTTGAAAGATCCATCTCAATTTTCGCATATGAAATGTAATATCTTCTTTTTTCCGGTCAAAGCTTCGGAAGGTGGCTTCATAATCAGCAGGCGCCGATCGCGCCGATCGCCGATCGTCATCAGGAACACACCATCTCTTCAACTATCACCATCATCGGTGCACTTTCGCTAGCGGTTCGTTTCGTAACGCAAGAGAATACCTTTGTTTTGCTCTTTTTCGTTGGCTATTTTTCTATTGCATTGAAAAAATACATCTCGAGCAAAACCAAAGTGTTTTGAGGTCGGAAGTTTTGCTTTGTTTCGGATGTTCAAGAGGCGCTAATTGATGGGGAAATTGTTTAAACGGTTACATGTCTGAATTGGGAGAGAAATCATCCCTCCGCGCACCGTGGGGCAACTTCACACCCACTCATGGAGAAGAAGCAACAGGATGCTTCAAATGAACAATTTGTGCGTTTCGGGAGTGTGGTAAACAATCTTTCCGCATCCTTTTGTCCTAATGTAAAGCGATCGAAGAACAAAGCGGAACATCAATCAAGCGAGCAGAAATGCGTCTTACCAATGCCCTACAAGCAGCTAGTGCATCGTTTTTGTTGTCTCCCCGTTCGAATCTCTCCCGCAGGAACATATGACTGACGAAAAGGGAGGAACGAATAAAAAGCACACACTCTTTAGCATTGCACCGTTGTGCGAAACCGAACGAAAAACCGGTATCCGGAACCTGCGGTTTCCATTTTGTCCTTCAGATTGCAATGACGCAATCCACCCGAACTGCGGCGGTAGATGATGAAGGGAGTGGTTCGCTAATAGTTAATCAATCCTTTCGCTTTTGGGAAAGTGTGGCAACCGGCAGAGCGTGCACGGAATCAGCAATAAGAATCGAGCGGCACCACAGTGTGAAAACGCGAAAGAGTTGTTCCCAGTACGTTAAACTATTCTGTAACGAACTGCCTACGGGAACGGGAACTTTAGGCTTCAGGAACATAATACCAATGTTCACACCAATTGGAAATCTTTAGAAGCCTGCAGTCAAAACACATTTGTCTGCATCCTTTGCATGGCTGTGGATGCTGCTCAAACCTCTAACCGAACCGCGAAAACAACCGGCGAACGGGTTTCCCTCGTGGCACCAGCTGACAAAAGAACCGGTTTTGGGCAAAATTAGCAAAGGTTCAAGCGAACCCGTGTGTGTGTGTGTGTGTGTGTGTGTGGCATGGGAGGGGAAAATGTTCTTTCGGAAAAATGAGTTTCTCATGGCGGCATTCTGTGTTCCGCCTTTTAAACGCATCAGCTGAGATTGGCTGTGCGATCTTGCGCGATCGTGTAAGGTTACGTGACCTACAGTACAAAGTTCCGTTGTTGTGGCTCGTTCGGTAGTCATCTGGCGTACGTCGGTTGGAGCTACCCGTGGCCAAAGGGCGTTCCGTGGAGTTCATTTCGCACGTGAATGTGCGAAACTCAACCGGTGCACCGTGTGCCTTTTTCCTAAGGGTAGCATAAATAACCATGTTTTAATTCGGTTTAATTCAATAACTTGAGAAATGGCACATTTTCTGTAGTTGTGTTTTGAAGTGAATTGGTGTTCTCCGGTAAAAGCATAGCATAGAATCATCTTAATCTTGACACGAAGTGATACAAGAAGGGGATGTCTGGGCAAAACGATCACCCTATCAAGAGTATTTAATTTGTGAAGCTCTGTTATGTATTGTACATAATTCGATACTGGGATATCTGTTTCTTCTCTTAGTTTTGCTTAACCACATGCAGTATTTGACAGAACATGTGCAAACTCAAATGAAGCAATAATAAAAAAATTGTTGTAACCTTCAATGAGACTTCATTCAAGCAAAAGCAACTGCTCACTTTCATGTATTTATTTCCCTAGAAGAGATAGTTTCATCAACGAAAATGTTATTTGTTATGCTATAGTATCATCTCGAAGCATGATAATCATTGGAAAAGGTGGTAAACAATGTGTTTTTTATATTTATGTTATCATCAGATAATTACAAGCACGGAATGTTAAACGATGTTAACAAAAATTTATCGTTTGAGGACAGTGTTTGAAATTTGGTTCTACCGAGACTATTTCTGTGGACAACAAAGCTGGAACAGGAAGAACAAAGTCATCTTTCAATGCGTAAATGGCATTATAATAACCAGTAAATCTGTAACGAACCGGACGCTCTGCGAAAAATAGGTTGATTTCACTAAAAATCCAGAAGTACATAAATAGTAGAAGGATCTATTCATCGATGGGTAGAAATTTAAAATATTCATGTGCCGCCCGACCGGAAAACGTATAGATTCACGGTACTGTCCATAGATCGTGAAGTTTGGTGAAGACAACGGTATGGCTTGGGGATGGTTGTCTGCGAACGGCCTTTGTCAAATTGATCGAATTCATCTAGAAGATGTTATGCTTTCTGAATGAGCTGAATGGAATATACGGAAAAAATGGATATTTCAACCGTCTGCCGTCTGCCGTCTTAACGTTTGCCTAAGTGGTCAAACAGTGGATTAAGAATAACCACATAATGGTCATGGACGGAACTGGCCACCCCGATCTACGGATCCCTGTCCTATCCAGAATCTGTGGGAGATCGTGAATATGATCGAGATAAGGATCAGCTGCTTGCATAAATCCCAGAAGGTTTGGGCAGCAATGTAGATTCAAGACCGGAATTGAATGTAAAGAAATCATGAAGTATTGGGTGCCTATCGTAACGAGCAGTAGCAGTAGACAAAACGCGAAGTTGCACTTATTTTATCCAGAAGGAAACCATTGATTTGTTGTTCTTTTTTCAAGATCTGTTGTGCACCAATTGGTGTAAAACACATGTCCCTTCAATTCACTTTTCATAAACCTTCAATGGAAAATGACAAATATGCACTGTCATGGACTGGTACAAACGATTTGTCTAACACTGTATGAGGGTCTTCTCCTGTGAACTTTGGCATGTCTTTATTTTATTTTACCCGTAGCTGGCTGGTTCAGAGTACAACACTACAACACAACACAACATCTTATCTATAGTTAAAAAATAATATAAACCCAAAAACATCAATACAATAACTTAAAAATGTAGCAACGCTTTGGGCAAAACGCACCCCCTTAAAAATAAATGCGTTTGAAAAGCGTATTTGCACGTGCTGCTGCGAAGTGATTCGGAACAGTGTTATAAACCCTCCCAGTTTTCAAAGTAGTTCTACATCCGCAGCGCGCATTTCAAATAGGTCATTTTTTGCCTGCCGTGTGTCATTTGTCAGAAAAGCGTTGCTAGAAATGGAACCAAAACGCTCCAGAAACCGGATCGATTTTAATTTCAGATACCCCCGCCGAAAGGAGTGGTGGAGTGGCTTTTCATGTCAAACCTAGTTTGCGTTTATTTGTTGCTAGTAGCGTGATCTTTCTGGCAGAAGTAAAGTGACTGTTGCTTTCACCAAATTTTCGAGTTTTTTTTGGTGTATGTTTTCTATTGCTTATCTTCTGTTCCAGCATCTGTGTGTTACTTTAGTCAGTCTCTGTAGTGTGTTGATGCGACTAACGAATTTATTATTATTTGTTCTGTTTTGTTATCTCTTTTCAGGTTGTACATGGAGTGCAGCTGGAACCGCTGCATGTGATTCAGAAGCGTAGCATCGATCAGCCACTCCGGATACTGATTGTGTACGATGAGTCCGTCTACCGACTAGATACAGACAAATTTTCTCTCATCAATGTAATTATCCGCACGGTGATCGGCAATCGTGTGGCAGTGGAGCGTAAACAATGCTTGATCCTCTTTACAGAACACCATCCTACCGGAGGCGGTGCGGTTTTGGGAACAAGCGCTGATGGTACGTCAGACGAAGGAAACCATAAGACTGAACCGGAAGTGTGAAAGCAGTCAGGTGTTTGTGAAAAACTCCATGACCTACTGTATCGATTCCTGCAAGCAAGCGACGCTCTGCGGCGAGGTTCAAGTACCGCCGGATCATCTCGATGTATGTGATGAATGAATGAACGTGCCTGCTGTTTGTGTGTAGCCCTATAGCGTTGGCATTGCCTGTTTCCGTTTTATTCTTTGCAGGTATGTCGGGTATGTAATTCGACCGGACAGGATTGTCACGAGGACGCAAACACCATGGCCGGCCCGGGCATCTCGAATGCGGATTTTGTGTTCTACGTTTCGGCGCTACAATCGGAACGTTGTCACAAAGGTCTAACCGTCGCGTATGCAGCTCACTGCCAACAGGAGGCGGCCCTTGATCGTCCCATCGCTGGTCATGCGAATCTCTGTCCGGACAGCATCAGCATCAAACCGCAGGAGCTGCAAACGCTTCTTTCGACGGTGAAGCACGAGATTCTGCATGCGCTCGGATTTTCCGTTAGTCTGTATGCGTTCTTTCGCAACGACGACGGTACACCGCGAACGCCTCGCAAACCGGACACCGGGAAACCTTACCTGAATGAGAAGTAAGTGCGGAGTACGCTCTATTTTGGGTGGCAGTCCATTTCCACTAACCTTCTCGCCAGATTCCAGATACACCAATGGAGCGATGACACCATCCGCAGAGTGGTCCGCAGCGAGTGGGCCGTACGGGATGGGACGATCAATCGTACGATCGATATGTTTGTTACGCCGCGCGTTGTGCGCGAAGTGCGCGATCATTTCGGTTGCCAAAAGCTGGAGGGCGCCGAACTCGAGGATCAAGGTGGTGAGGGTACCGCGCTGACGCACTGGGAGAAGCGGGTGCTGGAGAACGAAGCGATGACGGGCACACACACGCAAAGTTCGGCCTTCTCGAGGATCACGCTGGCGCTGATGGAGGACTCGGGATGGTACAAAGCCAACTACAGCATGGCATCGCCGTTGACGTGGGGCCGTGGATTGGGATGTAATTTTGCAATGCGCAGCTGCATGGACTGGATCACCAGCAACACGCGGAGGTAGGCACACATTTTCCATCACGAAATTAAACCACCCGATTAATAGAGTAAGATGCTGGTGCTCACTTAACGTTTGTGATGGAACATTAAGGGCGAGGAAACAGGCAATGGTTCTGCTTTGTTAGAAATGATTCTTTCTTTCTTTAATGATTCTTTTTTCTATTGATTTTTCTAGATTATGATTCTTTAGAAATGATTAAAAAGCATTCATACAAGTATCGAAAAAAGGAAACGCTTTTCATTATTATCAGAAGCCAACATCTATGTTTTAAGCGCACAATGTGAAAGACGTTCACGTTTGTTTTTTTTTGCTTTCCTGAATGTAATAGTACCAGTAGCTCCAAGTCCTGCGTACTGAGGGACGGTTCAGTTGTATTTCTAACTCAAAACCAGCGATGTCAAGCGTACAAGCCTGACCATTGGACTGCCTCTGTAGACAACAGTTAATAGAAAAATGCGAAAAATGAAATAAACCAAACGTTTTCCGGCATACCTGGAAATGTATTACAATACAACTCGCAATACAGTACAAAATGGTGATTTGGGTCGAATCACTCTGAAAAATCAGCTATACGTCAAGAGAGTTAAATAAGCATAGAACGAATGAGTTATTTGCGTTCGTAAACACGTTTTTTTTATTTGCCACAGGGTGCGATAGGGATAGGGAAGCGGAGATGGCAGGGTAACAAACTGAACGGATTATACAATCGGAATAGTTTGCGCAGAATTGGTGATAATTTCGGCCAAATGAAATGCCAAAAATAGCCTTCTAGGTGTTAATTGACACTAAATTTGCACGTTAAGAGTAGCAAGTTCTATTTCAGAAATTTGCAGTTTTTTATATTAAAAAAACGACTACCTTAAATGCTTTTATAAAAAAAAAACTTTGCAGAATTATAAAACTTAATGTAAAAACTGTTTGTCGATAGATCTAACCGTTTTCGAATTATCGGAGCCTAATGTTACAAAAGTGTCAATTGACACATGATTTGACCGATAGCGTTAATTGTCAGTTCTTGACAATTGAGGTTACTAGAATGTTCACTAAGATACTATGCATATACTAAGGGTTTGCTATTAAACACAGGAACGTCCTCAGCAATCTCTGACTCCTAGGCGATTCCCAAAAATCCCAAATCGTCTGTCCCTTCATACTCTAATTCTAATAGCACTTTCTACTCACTTTTTGCAGAGGCCGATCGATACATCCATTCTGTGCGAAAGTGAAACGGGACCCGCTACAAACGGAGTGCACCGACGATAGAAGTTCGGTGGCGCTTTGTAATTTGGTGCGCCACACCACACCACTGCCGCCACAGTATCAAAATTTCGCTTCCTTAGTTCATATCCCTGCCGGTGAGGAAGGATATTACGGTGGATCCGTCTCGCTAGCCGACCATTGCCCCTACATACAGGAGTTTACCTGGCGCAGCAAGAACGTGGTCGTGCGCGGTTCGCAGTGCCAGTTCGAGGACAACAATCCCAGTGAGTATGGACTGGAACTGGCGCGAAATGTGAGCTGCTGTTTATCGCCAATTGCTTTTTCCCCTTGCAGAACCGGAGAAAAACTTTGCCCTCGAATCGTACGGACCGTCGTCGAAGTGTTTCGATCACACCGAGCACATGTGGGAGGAACGGTCGTGTAGGCAAACGCGCGAATGGCAGCACTGGGGTTCCGGCTGCTACCAGTATCGCTGCCAGCACGGCCGTCTACACATTATCATAGCGAACAAATCGTACGAGTGTTACTTTGCCGGCCAGAAGCTGAACGTGCAGCTCATGGCCGAGGGATGGCTACACCGTGGAGCTGTCGTCTGTCCGTCGTGCAAGGAGATTTGCAACACCGAGTTCGAACGGCGCGGTGAGCGTTGCAAGGTAAGCGAAGATGCACCACCGGACAGCTACTATCCACGGGACGAGCTGAAGTGTAGCAGCGCACCGACCCCACATGCAAAGGCGCTGCTTTCGAGCTTGATTCTGCTTTCGCTGACAGTGGCGGCCAGTACGAGCATTCCCCGGATGTACAGCTAATCTTGGTTGCGTCCTTTGGACGACGTTCGGAAACCGTGGCCTACACAATGCCGTGCATTGTACGCTGTGGCAATTTCGTAGCATCATCTCATCGACCATTTCATGTATGTGATAATACAAGTCCGATGTCGGCTCCGCATGCAACGGTGCGGAGGGATGCATGCGCTAAGGCTAAGACAGAACGAATGTTTTAGTGTTGTACGATATATATTTCATTAGTCACGACATCACAGTTAACCCCCTAGGCTAGTGTGCAACCGTGTGGAAGTATTTTCAATTGAGACCGTAACCATGGCGACAGCCTCACTATAGCGTTGGCAGAGTTGCAGTGATACTAATGCGCGCACAGCACATCTCCAAATGCCTGTTTGGCAGCATCAGCTGCCTGTTTTTCGGTATCAAAATGGTAGCAAAAAGTATAAAATGTGTAAATATCGATCAGGAAACCTTCGCCAGCAACATGCACGCGCTAAAGTATTTCATTTTCACTGCCCCGGAACACCTGTTCTGCCACATTCCTGCGTAGCAATTGATAAGTTATTGAGTTGATGTTATTTTACCACATTTTATTCAGCTTTCAGCTCTGGCTAGCAGCGCGGGGCACAGTGCGGCAGTATTAGAACACTGCTATCTGGAGTTTGTTTCCGGTATAGATAGATTTTAACAGTAGTACTAGCTAAAACAAATTCAAACTAAATGTCACATTCCTTCTGCCATAACGGTATGATAGCGTTAGCGACAACTGTGCGTTGTTCATGTCGGGTTTCGCATGATGGCGCTCATTTCAGGCATCGAACCTAGCAAGACGGCACTAAAAGTAACGAAACTGCCAAAGTCATGTGTTCTTCTATGCGAATCAAGTTTCAATATTGTTTTTATTGCTAAATTCTCACCTGTACACCAGCAGTATGGGGCACACACGGGAGGAATGTGTGCAAATGAAGATTTCCTCAAAATCCGCCGGTTTTTTGTTTCGCTGTTTTGTTGATATTTTTCTTCTTTTTATTTGGCTGGAACACGAATATTAGGATTCTCGTTTTTATTTAAGCATAACGCTACGTTAGGCAATAAAATGTATGAGTAAACCAGGCACTAAATGTATTTAGTTTTGTTTTGCGTTTATGCATAAGGATGACAGTGTGGGACCCAGGACCATGATCGTTCATACTGTAAAGTGTCGCTGTCATTCGACAGTTAGCTACTGACGGATACGGACGTTCAATTTGACCGTTACTTAGTGATTCCATTTTGTGAAAAATCAGCTTGTTGAGTATAATTTGAGATTATCTCTTATTAGTGACTGGTGATTTAAAAAAAAAACCCTACTAGCGGGAGAAGCTTACCAGTATGGGGGTCCAAGACCCTGGAGGGGGCATTCCCCTCAAAAACTATTTCAGTGCTCTGGATGAAATAACTGAACCAAGAAGAAAAATCGGGAAGAAGAGCTTAGCTTCACATGCATCGAAGCACATGGTTGAGGAAGAGAAATTCCTCATTATGGAAACAATAACCGAGGGCAGTGACTTAACACTAACGGACAAATCTGGTGTCAATTGACACTTTTGCAACTTTG
>KB672968.1:931741-954062 GCA_000349145.1 Anopheles dirus
CGCACATACATCCTTTACGCATATTTGCGCATCCTGGGCGCATGCAAATATCGCACAGTATACTACACTCTTGCACTTGCTCTTGAAGTGGAGATTCCATTCGATATATTTCGATGTATGCGATTCTACTCGGAATGCGTTGGAAGGCACTTTACACGGGCATGCTTCTCCGGTATCAAATGTGAACAGTTTATGCATTTTACACGAATGAATTTCACATTGAATGTTCTCATATCACGTCACCTCACTTTATGAGCAATGCACCTGAACTGCAAGCGCGGTTTTTTGTTTACTTTTTTTTAACTGAAAGTCATGTCACCAAATCCGGTGACTTTTCACCAAAAAATCCACCGTTTTTGGTGACCGTCTGCTGATTGGGAAGTTCAGTTTCTAGTGATGTATCAATTTTGGTATGGGGGGGGGATCTATTTGGGTCGCTACCAAATAAATAAAAATAACAATATAGTTAAACATTTTCCAGTACGAAAACAAGGATTTTTGTTTGAAAAATCGATATTTTTCAAACTTAAAACAATTTTGATCAAAATAATTCAAAATTCAAATCAAAATTCGGTTTGACAGCGTTCTCGCCTCGATTGCAGGTAACAATGCACGATCGAAGCGAGACCGGCGAAGTGAGAACTTTGACAGCTGTCCCACCTGGTTCTCAGGTCGTTATACAGACGTGTAAAGCCTGCTTCATGCAGCCAGTTGTTCCTTGGGCCATCAGCACGACGTCAATTGACAACAATTCACAGCTTCATTAAATTAATTCACCATCCTATTTTTTGTGAATATTTTCTTCTCCGTTTGGTTGCGGCCCGTGCTGTTGGTTTGAAGTGCTTCACACAATGTTCGCCCGCTGCTCTTCGTCCTTCGTACGCCCGACGGTGCAGGTGAGATTGAAACGGTGGGGTCGAAGGTGGATTTTGCATAACTTTGCGCGATCAGCGATGTAGTTTCGCTCCCTGATGATAACGAGAGATAACGCACGGCCGGCGGCCGCTTGCATCTGTCCCGGAAGAAGACGAACCTGCTGGAAGCTTCCACCTTTGTCCTCGGCTGAAATTAATTACATAATTCGCCCACATGCCAGCTAAAACATTTGGTCGTGTTGTTTTTTTGTTGTTGCCTAGGGATATCGGCGATTCCAGAGCACGCTCGTCCTAGCCGAACACAACAATGAGACGTTGAACCCGATCACGGCCAACGCGGTGACGGCGGCGAAAAAACTCGGCGGAGATGTGACAGTTCTGGTCGTGGGCACCAAGGTCGGACCCGTTTCGGAGGCGGCCGCCAAGCTGGACGGCGTGTCGAAAGTTCTGGTCGCGGAAGGAGACGCCTACAAGGGGCTGTTGGCCGAAGCGCTCACTCCGCTCGTGCTGGCCACGCAGAATCAACTCAAGTTCACGCACATCGTGGCCGGTGCGACGGCGTTCGGTAAGGCCGTGCTGCCACGTATTGCTGCCAAGCTGGACGTTTCGCCCGTGTCGGACATTATTGGTGTGCAGTCGGCCGACACGTTCGTGCGCACGGTCTACGCTGGCAACGCCATCCAGACGGTGAAATCTAAGGACCCGGTGAAGGTGATCACGGTGCGTGGCACAAACTTTGAGCCGACGGGGGCGGCCGGCAGTGCGGCAGCCATCGAGAAGGCACCCGAAGGCGATTTCACCAGCAAAACGACGGAATTCGTCAGCCAGGAGTTGACCAAGTCCGACCGTCCCTCGCTGACGGCGGCCAAGATCATCATTTCCGGGGGACGTGGCATGAAGTCGGGCGACAACTTCAAGATGCTGTACGACCTGGCGGATAAGTGGGGTGCCGCGGTTGGAGCGTCCCGTGCCGCCGTCGATGCCGGGTACGTACCGAACGATCTGCAAATCGGTCAGACAGGCAAGATTGTCGCACCGGAGCTGTACGTCGCCATTGGTATCTCCGGTGCGATACAGCATCTCGCCGGCATGAAGGACTCCAAAACGATAGTCGCCATTAACAAAGATCCGGAGGCACCGATCTTCCAGGTGGCAGACTACGGACTCGTTGCCGACCTGTTCAAGGCGGTTCCGGAGATCAACGAAAAGTGCTAACAACGTGACGAAGCTCCCAGCGCGCACGCACAAAGGGAAAATCCAATTCCTTCAAAACATACCGTGTACAGGATCAATCAGTGCGAGTAGCAGTTGAGTACCTCATCAAACACAATTGAGCATCCTGTCGATGGATTTTTTTAAAAGTGTGTTGTATTAGATGTAGGCGCAAAAAATTTAGCTACAGTATATAACATGTGTCTGTGTATGTGGGCTCAGAGAAAAAAAGTATAGTAGTTGGTCCATCCGGCACAAGCTGATGAAATCCAGTTGTGCACGTGAACATGTGCGTAGGCGCTTCTTTGGGTTCACTTCTTCGGTGCAATAATTCCTTCCAGCTGGGCCTACAAAGAGATTGTGTTGTGTTGTTACAACCGGGACAGAAAATGTCAATATATATTTCCCGTTTTCATAAAACCGACATACATCGGCGACTCGAGCAGCTGCTGTTCATTAAGAAAGCACCTACCTTAAGCTGCGCATTCGTTTTCTTCAGGAACGCTATTTCCTCCGAGTGTTTCTTTTCCTCGGATGC
The DNA here is from genome assembly GCA_000349145.1 of Anopheles dirus. Classification (NCBI taxonomy): domain Eukaryota; kingdom Metazoa; phylum Arthropoda; class Insecta; order Diptera; family Culicidae; genus Anopheles; species Anopheles dirus. Next base: position 934,367 of record KB672968.1, read on the forward strand.
CCGCAGTTCCGCGTTCCGCCGTTCGGCCTGGTCCGCCTTGATCTTCATATCGCTGATGGAGTTGAGCAGTGCCTCCTTTTCGTGCTCGACCAGCTGTATCTGCTCCTGCAGCTTCTCCTTACCCTCCTGTGCCTGCAGCGCCTTCCGGATGCCAAAGGACACCGAACTACAGTACAGCGTTTCATACGCCTCCAGCGACATTGCAATCTCGTCCCGCACGCGCAACAGCAGCAAGCCCCGCTCGGTGCAGTTTATCGTCACCTGACGGATGAGCTCATCGAAACACTGCGTGTAAAGTTCCCTGCGCACGGGACAAATGCCTGTTTCGCGGGCCTGCGTCTGCTGTAGGCGTGTGTCCAACATTTCCTGCAAATTGATTACATCCTGCCGGGTGGCGGGTGTGCTGGAAACGGTTTGCGTCCACAGTTGGCCGTCTTCTTCCCAGGTTTTCGGTGGTAGGATGCAGTTGAGAATTTCTTCCGTTTCGCGCGGACTGTCTACCACAACGGCACCACCCGATCCCGGGCGACCCGGTTGCTCCTTCGGTTGGACCACATCACCAGCTGGTTCTCTTTTTTCGACATGCTTCACCACCAGCACTGGGTTGTTGTAGCGCACCAGCGTCGTCTGTAGCTCCAAATTTCGTTCGGCCATTCCACGGTTTTTATCCACCAGTCCACCAGCCACTGGACACTATTAACGGCGAGTTGAGATAAGGGCTGCAAAATCACCACCAATTCCAGCACATTGATGGATTTCGACGAAAGCAAACAGTCGAATGTGCTATCCATGGCAACCATAGTGCACGGTAGGAATTCGGCAAGGCACGGCGGGTTGCTAGGATCTAGCAAAATCAACAATTTCAACAAGTTGTATCGAATGGATGCCTCACAAATTGGGGTCTCGGGAAGTTTTGGTTTCAGCCGACACTTGGGAGACATATTCAAAAGATTGGATGCGGCATGTGGTCACACTTTCACGTACTGGGATCCTTAAACTACTCTTGATTGTACTCTGCCTTATTAACGTAGCATGTAATTCGGATATGCCTAGCGCGTTTATGTGATCATGTAGGTATGGGTAAACTGTCCAGTGTATCCCGGGACATAATTGTTCTTGCGCATCGCATCTTGAAATACTTCGAGGGCGTGGAGCTTTTTGCCAAATGTAACATCCGCCTAGTATTACTTGTATAAAACTATCTATCTGTATCTGTGGTAAAGTTTTTTTTTCAATGAATTAAATACCAATTTAATATAAATCAATAAATATATTAAGGAGAAGAGAAAATTTTTGTTCTAAAATGTGTACTAAAATCGTACTAAGAGAAGAACACATAGCTGATTATCCACCTGCAGAAATGGAAGGCATAGGCCTAGAAACTGCACATTGGTGCACTAATGATGATGGTGAAGAAAATCCGTAGAAACATGAAAAATTATCGCAATTCTATATACGCAACCACCACCTGTGATTCGATTAAATCGATCCCGTTCGAACATCGACTAAATAAAAGTCGACGAAACCAACTGTCAAACCTGCATAAACAACAACAAGCAGGTGTTGGGATAACAAACAATATTTACCGGCCAGTAAAAGTCGAAAAAAAAATCAACGTGTTGTGCCGTTGCTATCCAGGTGATCTTCAACCATGGATGAAGACGATGAACTACTAGCGGCCTTGGATATTCCATCAGCAACCAAACAAATTGCCGTGAACGTAACAAAAAATACAGCCTCTGCTATAGAGCAACCGTCCACCAGCGGCAGCTCCACGGAGACGCCCGTGGTTGTTGCAAAAACTAACAAAAGTCACTGCATCCTGGTAAACCCGAAGCAGCGGGGCAATCCACTCCTGAAGGCTATACAAAACATCCCTTGGGAGTACGACGATATCGTGCCGGACTATGTGGTTGGCGCGACTGCTTGCATTCTGTTTCTGTCTTTGCGCTACCACAATCTTAACCCGGACTACATCCATGCACGGCTGAAACAGTTGGGAAAGATGTACGAACTGCGCGTGCTGTTGGTGCAGATCGATATTTCCGAGCCGCAGAATGCGTTGAAGCACCTTACACGCATCTGCTTGCTTGCCGATCTCACACTGATGCTGGCCTGGAACGCGGACGAGGCCGGCCGGATTGTGGAGAAGTACAAGCTGTTCGAGAATCGTCCTCCCGATTGGATCATGGAGCGGGCGGAAAAGTATCCGCATGAAAAGCTCGTTCGAGCCCTTACCACCATCAAGCCAGTCAATCAGACGGATGCTATGATTCTGTTGCAGAACTACGGTACGCTGGGGAAGCTGATCAATACCAACGAAGAGAAATTAAGCATGTGTTCTGGGTTGGGACCGAGAAAGGTGAAGAAACTACATAAAACATTTAGTGAAAACTTTCGCAAATAGTCTGTTGGCAATCCTTGTTATGGGTATCTTCCCGATGTTTGTACAAATTGGTTTTCATTTGATTTGTAAGAAAATTATACGATTAATAAACAGCTATAGAATATAACTTTGTGTTTGATAGGTGCATAGTAAATGTCGTTGTGTAGCCTTGAAAAATAGAACAGTTTGAATATCATAGTAGCTAAGCCATCATGACATGTTCGAAGAGGTGTTCGTATTCATCAATATTCTACAACAGTTCTAACAATAGACTTCTGTTTTACTTGCGGGAAAATTTAAACAACAGTTAATTGTAGATGATTAAATATTTGGCTTTATTTTCTTAGGAAAACGTATTTTTTACACGAAAAATTCTTTCAAAGTTTTTTTTTATGATAAAATAACGAAATTTAGTACGTTTAATGAAGAATACGCTACCAACCAGTAGCAAAAATAGTTTATTACTATTAAAAAAGGCATCAATTACATACCTACACACAAAATATTGATCGCATGGAACGAGCATTAATCGTCACTAGGTTCATTTTCCGATGGTTGCTTTTCGGTTTCTACGTTCTCTTCTTTTTCAGCAGATTCCTGCGCCTCCTCTGGATCATCTTTTTCTACTGCTGTCTCACCGGGAGTTGCTTCTTCAACTGCTTTCATCGCTGTCGGAGTTGCTTCTTCCACAGCTGCTCGTTTCTTACCTCGACGAAGTCGTTCAGTTGTGTCCATCGGTTCAACGTAGTCGCCTAGTTCGTTGCGAATAGGAGTGGGGGTGAAGTTCTTCTTGGTCGCTGCTTCCACCTGCTTTTGCTTCTCGGCTTCTTCCGCTTCAGCATCGGCCTGCTTGATTTGCTCGTCCATTTTCTCTTGCTGTTGCTCCTGCCGCTGCTTCTCGAACAGTGTTTTCATTTTTTCCTAAACATCGAATGAAAAATACGCAAAATTAACAAGGTACTGGTCCCAAGGTACTGGCACACCTCCTCCCAGCAAACGAGCACTTACCATTTCCTCTCGAATAACGTTCACCTGCTGCATGTACTGTTGATACACAAATCGTGCCATTTCTGTCATATCCTTTATCGACTTCTGGGTGGATTCCGCCGTCGACGGTTCGGCGGTGGTACGACGTTCGCCGGGATACTTTTCGTTCGGGCGCAGTTGCAACTCGAGCGGACGGTTCATGAGCAGCCGAAAGGCGGGCTGCAATTCCACACAGTTCTTAAACAGTGCCACCCGCCCGAAGATATACAGCCCGAGACGGGCACGACTCATCGCCACGACGAGACGCCGTACGTCCCGGATGTGACCGATGGTCTTCGTGCGGACGAGTGATAGCAAGATATAGTCGTTCTGCTGCCCCTGGTACTTATCGACCGTCGTCACCTTGTGCGGTTTGCCAAACATTGGGTTGTTAGCGCAGCGTGATTCGATCACGTCCCGGATCAGATGCTTCTGACCGTTGTATGTGGTGAGAATGGAAATCTTCTCAGCCGGATAGCCCAACAGACGCATGTACATAAACACAGCCACCACGTACTCTGCTTCGGCAAGATTTTGGTAGAAGTACGGATTCGGTTCCGACTCGCCCACCCCGTTAAAGTCCTCCACATTGATCAGTTGGTACTCGTGAGCGAAACCGGCATTACCGCGGCAATACTCGGCCCACCGATGGACATGGTCCAGATCTCCCAAGCGACTGTAGCGCCACTTGTACAGCTCGCAGATGCTCGAACGTGCACGACCCTGCCCGTCGAGATCGATTGTCGGTACGCCCAGGCGCACCAGCCGCGTGAACAACGATTGCTCCATGTTCGAGTACTTCTGGAACGCCATGTTCTTAATGACCGGGGGCAGCTGGTGATGATCACCGATCATAATCCAGCGCTTCAACCGATTGTACCCATCCATGGGGTTCTGCAGTAGCAGCGGTATGAATGTTTCGATCTCGAGTATCTGTGCCGCTTCCTCCATCAGGATGTTGTCGTACTTGAAGCCCATCGTGACCAACTCCTTACGCTTCAGTGCCGCGTGCGTACACGTCATAGCGATAATTTTCGCCTCCTTCACCAGCAGATACTTTGAGCGATCCAAACCACTGCGCAGCAACTCAAACGCACGGAACTCTTCCAGCTCGGCGAACATGTGCGACACGTAGCGGAAGCAACTGCGCGCAATATCCATATTCTCGTCGTAAGTCGCTCCACCAAACAGCGGCTGTGGTGCGTCCTTGAAGAAGCGCACGAACGGGAAGTGCTCCTCGAATTGGTCCCGAGCTGGAGCACCTTCACGCTCTCCGCCACCAACATCTTCACGCTCGAACTCGCTCAGGAATTTTTCCCACCGAGCTACCACGTGGTACAGATAGAAGTGGCCCGCCGTTTCGCACGTGTACGCCACGTCTCCGCAGACACCGAGCGATTCCTGCAAACGCTGCACCTGCCCTAACAAATCGATGCGCTTCGAGAGAACATAATTCACTCGCCCATACCGACTGTAATCCTTCTCCGTCTCGAGTGACTCCTCACCGTGACCGAGACGCAGCAGATGCCGTTCGTCGATGTCCAGTGCCATAATCTTTTCGAACAGTTGGTTCAGAGCCTGATTCGAGTGCGTTACGATCAGCGTACGCTGCTGCGGATGGTTGTGGTACAGATTGGAGATGATCTGCACGGCCACATCCGTTTTACCCGTACCGGGTGGACCGACCACCAGCGTCAAACCCGGTTGCATTCCGGCCCGGATCGCTTCGATCTGTGTCGGCGTAAAACGGATGGCGTTTTTCTTCGGCTCGTTGTACTTGTACGGGCCACGGCTCGGAATGCGATACGGCTCGATTCGGATACGCTTCGGCAGCTCGGCAACATCTTGCTCTTTCTGCCCGTCCATGTTATCGTCCTCCGGAACATCCTCAAACGTTAACCGGAACGGTGGCTGAAGACTCATATTAGTAGGCTCCGCTCCAACCATCTCGTACCCGGGGAAGCTTCCTGATACGTGTTCATAATTCAGGAATGTATCGTTAAAATCGAGCACCCGAGCCTGATCGGTCATACGACTGTAATGGGCCGCTCCGGGATCACCGTACCCGAGCAGAATATCGTGCAGCCACGGCGGTACTACGCACTCCGTGTTCATCAGATGACGGATCGTTTCCAGCACGGCCTTAAAATTGTTCTCCTTCGGCTTACGGCGCATAATAATGTTGAAACCTTCGTACACGTCCTCTTTGCCGTCAACGTCAGCCCCACTCGCAGGTTGTAGCGTCGCATCCATATCCAACCGGTACTGGTTCGAGTCGAGCCAGACGCGGAACGTACGCTGTTCGCCGGTCAGCTGTGGCCGCTGCTCGATACCTTCCTCGATGACGCGCCCGTTTGCGTCGAGCATGCCCTCGATCTCGCAGCCGCGTACGTGCACCAGACCAACCTGCGGCACAAAGTGCTCGCGGTAGTCGTACTTGGTGCCGATCGGTTGCGTTGGGCGAACTGTCACCAGGAAGCAAACGTCGTGCTTGCGCAGGTTTTCCCACTCTTCCTGCACCTCTTTGCGTACGTTCAGCGTAACGCTTACGTCGGCTCGCACGCGCGAAGGTTTTTTCTCACCAATGTGCGGTTTGGACACTTCGACCACGGCAAACGACTGGATCGGTAGAGCCATCCGGGCCCACCCGCCAAACACGACATCTCCGTCCTCCGATTTCCAGGGCAACATTCTGCTGACGGCATCCTCGATGTCCTGCCGGATTTCATCTAGATAGAAGAAGAACGAAAATGACAAGGTAATCAACTGGACTATAATATATGCAGTGAACATTCATTTTGGGGTTAAAATACTAGGAATATTGTAGACATTTATGATCCAATTTGTTTATGGCTGAATTAATTTATTTTTGTTTAGTTTAGTTTTAGATTAGTTTATGATCCCATCTTTTGTTTTTTCCATATACACACTTAGATCTTTTGTGAATAGATATAATAATGATTTCTCTGAACAGCTTTTTATTTTTCCTTTATCACTGCGCTGCCTCTATGAAACCCCTATGTGACAGCAGATTCAACCCAATTTGAATAAAATGTTACTTATGGCTTTTGATTTTGATTTTTGAATAATGATAAGCCTTATTACCGTAATACATGAATTAATAAAAAAAAACTTTTTTTACCTACAAAAAATATGTTGATCGAAAAGAGAATTGAAAAGGGCATTGAAAGCGTCAATAGCGCTTGAAAACTTAGTAGGCTACGCTTTGACTGTAGAGGGAGATGGCTTTCGATCGCTTTTTTGATAGCCGTGTGTCTTGAAACGATGTTTGAACTAGATCATATTTTTGAGGTACAATTAGAACTTTCAAAAATTCCTATCTTCTGTGCTGCAACAAGCTGTAATCTTTAAGAAAATGATATAAAGTACAAATTACAAATAAGTAATGAAAAGTACAAATCCAAGCAGCAAACTAATCATGCAACGACTTCTTGCATTCTAAGCTCGAAATTGTCGACGTATATGTTCACATAAATTAAAATATAAGAAAAACTGGTTTTGAGCGAACAATTTTTGAACGATGACAAATAGCAAAAAAACAAATACAAATAGCAAACATAAATCGTGAATTAACTATAGAGTTTACAATTCAAAATGGGTATGTAATGGATAGATAAAAAATAAATGAATATTATTTTACTTCTCTTGAGAATATCGTATCCTGTGCTTATAAGCAACAGATACTTACATGTAGATTCAAGTCGAAAGAGATTGAAGTTTCTTAGCAGATAATCGTGCAGAGTGAGAAACTGCAGGTTCAGCTTCGGCAACGCCAGGCAACCTTCCCCGGAGTAAAACTCGGTCGGCACCACATTCTCGTTCCAGATGATGTCCTCGGTCGGATACAGTGGCATCTCGTTGAGCGACTCCAGCTGCGACACACGGCGCTCGTGCCGGGAAATGAGCAACTCTCGCAGGAACGCTTCATCCACCCGGTGCCACTCGAACGGTGGCTGCAACTCGTCCGGGACCAGGTTCAAGTAGCAGGCAATCTGCCGCAGGCTGGTGCAATCCAACGCACCGAAGTGCTTCTCGAGCGACTCGCGCGTATCGACGTTCGCCACGTTGGAGAGCGCGAACAGCCGGAGATTGGGAAACTTGGCGAACGCGGCCTTCTGCAGGGATTTGATCTTCGCGTAGTGCAATTGCGTCATATCGTGGTCGGTCAGGGGATCCCCGGTTTCATCGTTTATTTCGAAGCGGGCGTAAAACTTCAGCATGTCCAGAAGCTGTAACAATTAACACAAAGTAGCTGGTTAGAAGATTGGGTTCGCCTTAAAAAGATGGAGGTGATTCGTGGAACGGTGCTTCGTTTTGCGCACGAGTTAGTAGGAAATTCCCGTATCTTTTGAGGTCATATTTCTTGAACAGGATCTTGCAGCAGTAAAAACATCAAATGCGTTACAGATGTGTTATTGACAATTCTTCCAAAGAATATTATGCTACGTAGTAGTATATTATGCCGTGATAAGTAGCCACGGCTGTGATGATTGATAGAGCTAATATTAAACTTGAAACTAGTAGTAGTGGCACAGTTGTTTATAAGCGCAATCATGATAATGACCTCAATGACAGTGGAACAGTCTAACATCATCTGCAAACTTCCGTAGAAAACGAATCAAAATAAAACAAAAGTTATTTTTGTTGCAAATGGATTGCTTGACACAACAACCGTTTTCGTTCAATTTCTCGCTCACTATCAGCAGACATGAAATTAGTGACTCTTGCCTGGGGTCTATCGCGCAAACAACCGTAAAAAAAGATTCAGATCTTTGTTTAGAAAACATTAACACATGATAGCCTGGATTGGACGCGTATTGTGATGGCGCCTCTTCGTTGTTTTGAACACGAAAATAATGTGTTTTGACCCCGAGTGAATCAGATTCAAATGTAAGAAGCAACATTAGCTGATGATGCACGATCAAGTCGATTACGCCAGCACAACAAGATGAAAAATACAACATTGTGTACGCGTTCTACTTGTGAAAAGCGAACGTCTGCTCCACATAACAAATGTATCGAACGCTCTCCAATGATCGATATGGCCATAAACAGTGGTGTAAAAACTGCACTTCAAACTTCTCCACTTCAAATCTCCAATGCATTCATCGTTCTTTTCGTCCTATCGTAGCGAACAAGTATGAAACAACCAGAAACTCTCTACCACCTCGAAATGTTGCATTCTCCGACAATACGAATGTGTCTATTTTGAGCGCCTCCATGACACTCGCTCTTTTCGCAAGGGAATAAGATACAGTCAATTTCCGACTTACGCAGTACTCGACATACGCGGATTCGGAGATACGCGGATTTTCAAATGTGACATAATGCTGGGTTTATTACAACGATTTAGATTCTCCACTTGGAAACTGCCAAATCTCACCATTATAAAAATCTATAAGTTCTGGATAAATATGCCAAAAAACATATAAATAAGTTAGTTATACATTAATTTGTATTAATAACGTTTTTTGTATCGTTAATTGTAATATCATTTCAATAAATTTGCACTGTATTGAAGTTTAACGGCAAATTCAAACATTCAATGTCTTTTCAAACTTACACTCAATAATTCAATCTTTCAATATCATGTATAAACGACATGTCAAGCAAAATTCGAGGTACGCGGAAACTCGAGATACGCGGATTTCAACGGTCCCCATTATCCGCGTAAGTCGGAAACCGACTGTATAGTAAAGTGGAAAATACGATATTTTCAGGGTTCAAGATGCGTTGGCAATAAATATTCGTTAAGAACGCAGAAGTATTAAGTTTCGATTCCGTTCATGCAGCACCAATCATGTCTTACGTACGCACACAACACATGTGGAGAACCCCAAATACCAAATTTCATCTCGAGAACATCAACTAATCGTCCACTACACTACGCTTGTCTGCCAAGTGTTGCTGATAAAAATCAACCGCTTTTACTGCGTGGAATAAGTTGTGGAACCTCTCAGAGAGATTGCTACCTCTGGCATCCGGAATGTGGCAATACAAAACTTGTACAAACGGTCGAGAATAGGAACAGAAAAAGAACGAATTAAAGAGCGAATGAAACGCAAATGAGACAGCGAGCAGCCAAGCTCGGAAGTGGATTAAAGTTTTAATTCATGCAAAACAGATGGATGTTCTTAAACCTCCTCTTTCGTAATTCGGTAACATCACTTGCTTATCAAGACAGAACAACCTGCAAGAGTCGCTCTTCTGATGGCTGTCGCATGAAATGAATATTTTCTTAATGTTTGTTTTCCCTAACCATCATAACCACCCGGTCAGCTCTCTCTTTCTCTCTCTCTCTCTCTCTCTCTCTCTCTCTCTCTATCTCTCTCTCTCTCTCTTCCACAAATGGACGATCCTTTGTCAGGAACCACAAGTCACACTACTAAACACCACCAATGGCAATGGAATTCAGTGAGAACGCACACTTTCTCCCGCGGCGGAAATCGCAGGAAAATTCACTTCCGTCTGTGGTTTTTCCAGAGTTACCTTCTGCGGATGGCAGAGCGATGATGCCTTTCCCGACTACTTTCATTCATCTGTAGTCGCACAAAACCAAGTCACAGAATTTTCCTGTGGGACGATTGTACGCGGTTTATAAAGGATAACGAGTCAAAAGGGAACTTTTAATTTCACAACCATGCCGGCTGTGGTAAGCTGACTTGCTATATGGCCTATTTTATGCAGACACAAACATAAATGACTGAGCTTACTTCATCCGTTGGCTATATTTGGACCCGTTGTTTGCAAATTTTCTTCATCCGAGAAGTGCAGTTTAAGAACTTACGATATCATACACATACGGAACAGAAAGGTGTTTATAAAACACAATAAACCATTACTATTGTATATACTGTTGTGGACTGTGCAAGAATACAAATTGATTCCACATGCTCGCACATTATATCGCAGTAGGCAGTCAAGGTGCGGTGAAGTACCGATATACAGCATAAATACAGCCTGACCCGTGAGATTACACCAGCGAATAAATCAACAGATAGCCATCAATCACCAGCGCTGACAGAGGAAAGGTTCCTCTCCAGTCCAATGGTTGAGAAAAAAACACCCAAAAAAGAAGAAAATTCTGTCTTTGCCGCTCGCCGAGGTACTACCATGAGTCGGTCACCGCCAGTCCATTTGAAGCGGAATTTGCTAAAAGCATTCCAGCGAAACAGATTTCCATACTCTCATACCAGTGCAAAGGACAGAAATAGGACCAGCCACGCATCATCTACAATTTCACACTATTTCGTTACAAAAATAGTATGAACGCAGCAGTTCGTTCACTGCAGCAGTTATTATTCCGTTCATACTATTAGTTTGCATTTCTTGAGCAAAAAATACATGCCCATCAAAGCAGCACGCGCAGCAGGAATGTTATTAAATATCATAGTTGTTTGATGGACCCAACGTTGATACCAACTGTTCATTCCCTCGGAAAGCTATTTCAAGATAAAATATCGCATGTTAAATGAAAACTGATTTGCTTCAGAACCTCTGCTACATAAATTTCCACGAGCACTATACAGACGCGCACGTAAATTAATATAATTAACCCTATTCTCCGCATGCAAGGATTCGGTTGTTTATCAAACTAAAAAAAAACGACCACCTCTTGTAGGCAGGGACTTAAGGGAAAGGTCATACATCCTTCGAATTCCGTGCTGGCAGCGTGTACCGTCTTTTTTCTTCTTTAGAACGCGATAAACTATGCACTCGTGCAGCTGTTGCGGCCTAAGCTGCTCCATGCGACGTGGCCAATGGAACGGGAGGCTGCATCCAAGTTCCGCAGGCACTTGTTCGACACTATCAGCTGTGCGCTTCTCGGTGTGTGTCTGTGTGCTCCACTCCATGCTGCCGGTTCGTCGGATGGGCGTGCGCACATGGAGCACACGCATATCTCGCGCCAACCATGTTGCCGCTCGTGAACGGAACGAACGCGCCGTCACCGTCGAACGACCTCCGACCGAAGCGATCCGAAGCGTTCCACGGGGGGATCAAGCTTTCCGAAGCAGGAGATAGTAGTAGAGCGCCATCATCGCATGGTTTTTGGCGCTCGACGACGCTTCGCTTCGCCGCCACCGCTCGTGTCTCGGAGTAGTATTTCGCTAGCCGTCGGACCGACTGGAAGTGAGCATTGCGCGGCTCACACCGCGGCCACCGTCGTCATCGCCCACGGAACGCGGAACGCAAAACACAAACAACACAGCAGAGCAGCGGGTCGAGTAAAAACACTCGACGCAATACACATACACAAACCAAAACTTACCTCTTCTTATCGAGCCAATCGTCTCGGTAAGTGTGGTTGTTTTTGCATGCAAACTGACCACAAGGTAATTCGCACAAATCAGTACACATCAGGGCATCAACAATCGTGTGAGTGAGGTTTAAAGTGCGTACGATCAAAGATCAAAACGGGATGTCAAAGTAGGCTGACGGCTGCAAATGGAATATCATCAACGCCTACTTAGTTTTTCGGTGTACAAAGTGCGAACGAAAAGTGTATCAACCACCATGGGTGGTGGAAGTGAAGTACGCGCGTAATCAACATCGCGCTCTTATCGCACACAACAATACGCAGGAAAAGGCTGTGTTAGAAAAAAAATGCTACCACTTTTATCTTTCCCAAGATAAAACTCAAAACGCGTCTGCTCGGGCACTGTGTGTCTCTGTACGACGTGCATACAGAGAACGCGCGCTAGCGATAGCCAATGCACGCCCCACCGTTCCCGAATCCGCCTGTCTGACGTGTGGTGCTCCACCAGCGTGCGTCAAAAGAACAGGAACAGGCTTCGGAACGCATAGAGAAACGCCACCCCGAGAACTGGATTATCAACATCATGCTCGCTGTTGTTGATCCCCACACGCAAGGGAACCTACCTCTCTCGGATCGTTTCATATGTGCATCGTCGCTGTCGTCGTCGTCGTCGTACTCATCGCAGAAGGGAAGGTGTTTTTATTGGGGAGCAAACACAAACGCACCAGATATGACGCCCCGCCAGCCACAGGGCAATCTTCTCGAGAAAGAGAGAAAGAGAGAGGAGAGGCACGTGCTATACTGATCCGTACTGATTAGTGGGCGCAAAACACTGCGACCACCAGCAGACTGTGATTCATGGGAAACGTGGGAAAACTTTCATTACTACCATCGTCGTCAGTACCGGGAGCCGTGCCAGTCTGAGCAATGTAGCCACGTACAAGCTTACTTTGTCACGGAACTTTTAATTATTACGATCAGGAAAGTTTAATCGGTTCACACCTTGAACCCACCACTTGACTCATCGAGTGGGCCTTGTTTGGTCCGGTGTTCCGAAGACTGTGGGCTATTCCCCATTATGCCTTCAGAATCGGCGGCAGACAAAAGCGAAAGTCGATTTATGTAATACCGGGGGCGTTCGTCGGTTGGGAAAACATTCACCACCTCCAGAACGGTTCCCAACCGGCCCAAAATGACAAACACATCCCACAGATCCCGCCCCATTCGTTTGAATTATGGAAAGGATTTCGAAAGGATAAATATTTCATATGGCTAACCTTCTCGGGTCCTTGTTTGAGGCAGAAGGGAGTCGCGTGCTAAAAGCGTTTATGTTGTTATTTACGTTTTATGACTCGAAATCCATGCGGAACAATCCTTGGTTAACCCGGGAGATCAAAGAGAATTTCGTCCGTTGTTTCCAACATATAGTAGCCCGTGATCCTTCGTTGTGACCCCGGTGCATACGTGACAGATTGCAAACGTTTACGGTTTTCCATCTTCGTTTGCTACGGTTAGCCCATCCAGAATGGAGAATGTCACACATTTTAAATTGGACCTATTGGTAAAAGTGGTCGCGGTTGCGTATGGTTTGGTGCGCATGCCCTCACACACACACACACACACACACGACACATTGTGGGTTCTAATTTTACTTTCCAAACTATCTAGTTGGGGACATTATCAAGTCAAGGTAAATCAGACCTACGAAGCTTGTGTAGGACCAATGGAGAAGGATAACGATTATTAAATCGTTTTTTTAGTAAGCCAACAAAAGTTGAGAGAGCATAACGCCTAATAACACACATACACACAGTTAAGTGGCGCTTAAACAGTTTGTTCTTAATTGAATGGACTGCACTTGACACGGGTGGCGCGATTGAAGCCACCCGATAGTGTCGAAATCAATACTGTTCGGTCGGTGTAAGTCTGCGCTGCTCTGCCGTTCGCAACGGCTGCCCACCCACTTTAATGCCGTAACCGTAAAAAGCGATTTTAAAGCCATCAGAGATGAGTCAACAACACCGGGTTGGGCGGCAATGTTGAAGTAATACAAACTTTTGCCGGTTTTTAATTGGCAAGCCCACATCATGCGGGCTCCTCTGGCTGTCCGAAGCACTCGGTTGTAGTAAAGGCGGATAAAGGGGCACAAAACGGTGTCTGCATATGCGAAGACCCCCCGACCTAGCAGAAAGAGCAGAAAGGGTTTAGCTGGCTGACTGGAAGTCTGGGATTAAAAAGTGAGTGACGGTAAACGATAAGCTATGCAAGCGTTGACTTGCAGCTTTAACCTTTCGTAAACAGAACGAGTAACCAGTTGCGGGTGCCATGTACTAAAATCGACCGACATTTTCCCCAAAACTTTCCCGTGCAATCGCGTGCAATTGTGAAACGGTTAATCAAAAACACCGAACGTCGAAACAGCCCGCAAGCAAAAATGCATTGGAAACGGGCAAACACGTAGAACAGAAAAAAAACATAATCAGTGCCTCCCCGTACCGGTTGCCTTATTAGCATCCAATAATAATTTGCAAACACAACACCCCGCCGGTTCTTTGTTGATTTGCGTTGCTCCACCACTCATTCGGGTCACCAATTTGATCGCTCTTTGTGTCTGGGAGGAACGTAAACTTAACCCAGCAGTACCACAAAGTTTGAAGTTGTGTACACAGCAGAGGATTTTTGCTGCTAGTTTTGTTGCCACTTTTTCTCAGCGAATGCGACGAATGCGCGACGAGAGCGGAGCGGAGCGAAAAGTTAATTAGCACGTTCGCACTAATCGGCACAATTTGCTCCTTCGATCGGCTTGTGCTGTCCGTCCGCCCCCGCCACAGTGGGGAACATTGTCACTTTTTGTGACAACTAAAAAAAACGCTTCCATAAATGAATTTTTGTTTTCATCATCCTTTTCTCCGGTAAATTCAACGCCCCCAAATACCCCTTCCTCAACCTCAACCGAGGAGCTTCAATCAAGGCGAAAACAAATCAAAACCCGAAGCGCATTCCGGAAACCCAATTCCAGGGCGGACGGATAACACATTTTACCGTATCATGTGTGCATTCGTACGCGCACATTCCCATATGCAGCATTTATCGTCATGCATCCATCGGGATTGCGATGAGCATGCACGGGTGGAGGAGGGTCGTCGCTATTTTAATCAAATTTTGCTCCGATTTTATTTCCTTATCAGTTTACTGTGCCCTAAATTCTGATTCGAAGCGCACAGCACAACAGTCGTCCAGCAGCGGGATTCGGCGGCGGGCCAAGGGACCCGTTTTTATACGCCCATTTTCACGGTCACATGGTGTTGGTGACCTCATTTTAGACATCGGACGTTCGCTGCTCCCGCATTTACGACCCTGCCAAGCTTCTAAACTTATGGGGCAAAAGTTTCCACTGCACGCTGTCGACAGGCTGTCCTCCACGCGACTGCAGGAATTCTATACATGCATAGATATATGCAGGGGCATTAATCCGTTCGCCGGTTCGTTTCACGGTGTGTGTAATGTCCACCATTCCTGCGGCAGCTGGCGCGAGCGAAGAAACAATCAGTTTTTATCGCCAACATATTTTCATCAAATTCTGAAGCGCCAAAGTCGGATAGGTCCTGATCCTGTGAAACGGAAGGAAGAGGGCTCTCGAAACTAGCTGAAAGGGCTGGAAAGCATTTCAGCCTGCCACAACAACAGCCATTCCGGGTGGATTATGTTTCATAATAGCTGCCTCCCTCATGTTCGCACCCGCACCAGCTAGCTTTAATGGTTTTACAGTGCCAGCACACGAGATCTTTGATCCCACCCTCCGACCGGCAGGACAGTGCACTGCAATAAGAGGACGCTATCCGATTTCCGCACCATTTACGCTGCGGTATAATCGCATGTTGATCGTTTATCCGACGTATGGAAACACATCGTTAAAAAAACGCCCGATAAATGGATTAAAACGAATCGTTAACGTTACTCGAAATGGGTCGCAATTTTGCATGGGGCAAGTGAAACGTAACCCACAAGCAGGATTTCCGGTTTCCTTTCCCGTCTTCCGGGAATGAAATCTACTTGGTCTGCTTAATCCAGCAGTGCGGTACTACACACGGCTGCACACGTACGCATTACGTGGCAAAGTTAGGCTTATCCCCAAAATCGGCACCCAATGCTGCCCACAAATCGAAAGCTTCTTATAACAAACGAAAAAAAAACAAACCGTAGCTCGTGGTCCGAAATTTTGCAAAGTCTATCCGTTTCGAACCATTTGCTGGTGCTGCTGCGTCGGCTTTCCCACCATCTCCAGGGGCCGCACTTCGTAAAGTTTCCACGAGGGGTAACGTTACACCCACGGAACGGGCCGGCTGGGCTGTCTAACTCAATATGCGGTGTCATTTATCAGTGCCTAGAAGTGAAAACTCTTGCGAAACAGCGAACCCCACAGCCACAGCGAGACGGAGAGCTGGTCAGGAAGGATTTGTGCCACCTAAGCACACAGCAATGCGCAACAGAAACGCTTCCTTTCCTTCCTTCAAGGCGGAGAAAATGCTGCTCCAGCGGGCGTTGTTGTTTGTGGCTGTCGATGTTCTATAAAGCCATTCGAATGTTTCGCCCCCGTCGTTTCGCGATCGGGCATTAGCGGTTGATTCACGAAGCAACAAGCGTATCCATTTGCGGTTTGGCAAATCCATGCAATCGGAAGGCCGTTCTTGATGCTGGCATTCACCGTCTTCGCGAATGAGTCAGAGTGCCACAATCGGAAAGCGATCAGCGCGGTGGCGATATACGGCGCTCACACGCCGTAATGCCACCCCAGCTTGGAGCGAGTAACAGGCATGTACGGATACGCATCGATGCGGAATCTCCGAGTCCACTCGAAAACTCGTTCCCATTCTGATCGTACACCTCGTACAGCCGGTTCCCAGTCTGGCGGCCCGGCAGGCGCAATTGTGTTTGCTTTGCGCATCGCGGATTTTAAAGGAACATCATCAGCATGCCTCAAGCCTCGTGAAGCCGCGTAAGATAAATCACTTACCCGGCGGCCTTGAACGATCGACACGCTGGGAGGATGACCGAGCAGAAAGCCAACAAACCGGCTCACGCACCCTTCGGAAGTTCAGTTCGCCCGAGCCAGCCATACCGAAATAAGCCATCAACCGAGACACTCTGGAGACAGTTATGCCACGTTTTACGGAAGGGTACTCTCCTGTCTCCTGCCCCCAGCCGGGAGGGCCAACCAGTGCGGTGAAGGATAAATTAAACTCATTATTCTGAGCAGCCCCGGTTAGGGATGATACATGGGTGGGTTTCAGTTCCATTGTGCCTTGTGAATCTCGCTGGTGGTGGTGGCGGACGATCATTTCTCACAGTGCGGGCGGGTGGTTGGTGCGTGCAATTCATAATTTTACCATTTTTCAAAAATTCCCCAGTTCACCCCCAGGCTAGCCGGGAGGAAACGAAAGCGTTCCGCAAATACGCTTCACTCTGGTTTGGTTTGTCCGCGCGTTCTGACGTCGTACGGCCATCACGTACTTCCCCGCCCGGGGGTTTTCGTGCTAGGTTGCGACGGAAAATAAAAGACACATGCTTCAGCTTGCTCCAGAATGCCGTCTGTTTATTGACACTGCCGAATGTCAGTGCCGTCGGAACAGGTCGGAACCCCCCGGAAGCGATTAACGTTCCTGCGCGTCCAATGTGCCAACGGGTTTGCACTGGAGTATGTTGTCGTACTATTGTAGCTCCTGTGACTGGCAATTAAATCTGCGATCCACCTTCACCGACTACAAACAGTTGTCCCCTGCTCTTGACGCTCCCATCAAAACACGACAGCAGGAGCAGGAACACTAATTAGTGAAAGTTTACGTTTTCAGTTTGCAACTGTGACTAATTTTCTTCCACAAAATTGACATGCACGGTGGCGGCGCAAGGATGTGATCATTAAAGACTTGCGCTTCGCGTGAAGTAAATCATATTATGATTATGATGCATAAGGTGCGCAATGTGGTACCCTTGGCGTAGGAACGTTTCGGAAGAGGGCAGAAAATCCGGATGAGTATCAGCTAAGACTAAAACGAGACGTTCTCTGTTTCAGTTCACAGTCAATACTTATTTGTTCTTACAATTTTCATAACTTATATACTAACAGTTTATTCGGTTCTATTTGATTACCTGATTATGGGTGAGAAGTAGTTATTATGCTGTCATTATGGACTATGCTGTTCTTGCTATAGCGAATTATCGCAACAGCTCTTTCTCTTGTAGCGATTTCCTTATACCATACAAAGATAGTTTGTCCTGCAGTCTAGATATGTATGTTCTACTTAGATATGAAACCGAACTGTTACACTTTCTTATCGATGATTTGGTAGATCTGACCGTTCTGTATCATCACTTTGTTTGAGTCACCGATAACGATCCCATCCGATAAGCTACATCTTGTTCTATATTAGTTCGTTCAAACCTAAAGTTGCTACCGTAACAGGCAGATATCATGTTTGGCGGAATGTGAAATATGATATTCTACAGAAAAGAAATCCACCACCAAGGGACCATTCGTTCAATCTGCCAAACGAAGCACCCTGACGTGTTTCTAACTATTCTTCAAACTATCCATTATTGATTGCGCCGCTCTTCTTGTTGCGGAAAGTTGAGATGAGCAACAACAATGTAAAAAAGGACGCCCAAGCGAAGTTTGATTTCAATAGAATAGCGTATAAAAATGTGTGTCAAAAAGGAGCAAACAGATAACTTTCTTTCTTCATACCATACCACCGAAAACCAAAAGTGCTGCAGCGAGATCCGGTGCTCCGGTGGTTCCGGAACCAGCGGCGTAGGTGCTCAACCGTTATTACGTGTACAGATGGGAAGAAAGCGTGGATGAAAATGGGGTGGGGGATGAGGAAGGTTGTGCGATTTGTTCGGCACCGAAATAACAAACGTCATGTCACGATCAGGACCGGCGGAAGTATAGTAGAGCAAGTTTGAAAGGATTTCGAAACAATTATTCGTACGGTTCCGTTTTAGTGGACAATGCTCGAGGTAGGAGCAGCGAGATGGACATAATGTAGCGGGTGCATAAGGGAAGAAGTAAGTTCATTCGGGAGAAGTTTTCATGTTTTATCTCATCTTGGAAACAGGAATGCTTATAGTTTATGCTGCCCATCCAGATAGTAGGATAAAAAATTGTTTGAACAATATTTGTTTAAACATGTTTTTAACATATATGATATACAATGTTTCTCTAAAATGCACAGCACCTTCATTTTGAACATATTTTTTGTCTCTCAAAAATTAAAAATCTCCCAAATAAAGACCTTCCAAACTTGCACAAGCTTTTTCTGCTCCTAGCTTCCCTAAGTAGGCATTGTTTTCGCGTTAGTGACGGTCAGCTCGTTCGGGATGCGTTTACAGTGGTTGTTGAAAAGGTTTGCGATATGGTGGAGTTTGAAAAATATAATAATAACAAGGCCTTCCGTGTCTACAGATAACGATTAGACGATTCTCACAAACGCAAGCATCATTCAATAACGATAAGAGCCTGGCTATTGTTTTGCGTGATGCTATTTGATAACGTCTCACGGTATCCCGAAGGTAAATTGAAAGGCATGTTAGGTTGGAGAGGATATTTGAATTTCACGGTGCATTCCTCTATATTAAAACCATTTACGCGTTTACCTTTTCTCCATTCCCATGTATAGCCTTCATGAAATTGTAATTAGCAGAATCACTTCCTATTGGCGGAAGTTTCCTCTTTGCCTGTGTATCGAGTTTAAAGAGTAACAAACAGCATTAAAAAAATCCTGCAATGTCGAGACAAATTAGAAAAAGCGTACACTTTTGCCCACAAGAATCTTCCTTGCGCGAACACACTGTGTGCGTGCGTACCAGAGCGCCAGCGAAACGGCGTGGTGTTTTCAGGCCAGTTACCTGCCATTAATTAAATTCCTTTTTGCGAAAGAACGGTTCTGCCGCCGTACCCAATAGTACCACCCCCCCCCCCCCCCCCCCCCCCCCCCCCCCCCCCCCCC
>KB672968.1:966317-977008 GCA_000349145.1 Anopheles dirus
CGTGTGCGTTGCGCAGCTTAGGGAAGTGCGAAGCGTTTTTACCAGCACGCTGAAGAGAGTGTATGGCGGATCGTCGGATGTGTGTGTGTGTGTGTGTGTGTGTGTGTGTGTGTGTGTGTGTGTGTGTGTGTAGTGCTTAGAAGAAGCACGTAAGGACAATTACGCCGTGGACATCGAGTCGTCGTGTGCGTTGTGTAGCTGAGGGAAGTGCGCAGCGTTTCTACCAGCACGCCGAGAAAGTGTGTAACGGATCGTCGTTGCGTTTCGTGTAATTCCTGGAAGCACGTTAGGACAAGTATGCCGTGGACATCGAGTCGTCGTGTGCGTTGTGCAGCTTAGGAGAGTGCACAGCGTTTCTACCAGCACGCCGAAGAGAGTTTTTGGCGGTTCGTCGGATGTGCGTGTGAGTGTAGTGCTTAGAAGAAGCACGTTAGGACACTTACGCCGTGGATATCGAGTTGTCGTGTGCGTTGTGTAGCGATCGTCGTAGCGGATCGTAGTACGTGTGTGTGTGTGTACTGCTTGGAAGAAGCACGTTGGAAGCAAGCCGTGTGTGTGTGCCACGAATGTGAAGCATCGTTTGTTCCTGGAAGACATTGAGTATTTGCTGTTGAATAATGCCACGAACACGGAAATCGGTGGCACTGGACGCAGTTTCGGCGGAAGGCAACGCGTCGGAGGAGATACTCGATAACGATCAAAGCGATGCGGACATTACAGTTTTGGAACAACTGGTTGAAGCAGAGAAAGCAAAACATGCTACTGAAATGGCGTTGCGGAAAGAGCTGATCGAGCTGAAAAGGCAACATCAAAAAGAGCTCCGGGAATTGGAACAATCCCTTGGCACTAACGAGGAAGCGAAACTAAAGGTTGAAGACAAATCTTCAGATACTATAACCAAGAACCAAATGGCGTCTCGCAAGGCCATTTGTACAAATCTTCCTAAGTTTTGCGGAGAGCCTGATGTGTGGCCGATGTTCATAAGTAGCTTCAGAACAACAACCGAAGCGTGTGGTTTCTCTAATTTAGAAAACATGAAGCGTTTAATGGACTGTTTGGGAGGAGACGCATTGGAAGCGGTGAAAGGTAGGCTGATATTTCCTGAATCAGTTCCAAACGTTATAAAGGATTTGGAAAATCTGTTTGGAAGACCAGGAAGGCTACTGAAGAATTTGCTGCAGAAAATCCGCGATACGCCCTCGCCAACAGAAAGTCGTTTGGAGAGCTTCCTGACATTCGGTATAAGAGTGAAGCAAATGTGTGATCACCTGTTGGCAAGTAAGATGGAAGATCACCTAAATAATCCACTGCTAGTTGAGGAGCTTGTAGAAAAACTACCTCCGAGGTACAAGCTTGAGTGGATTCGCTTCAAACGAGGCAAGACCGAGAGCATACTCACTGTCTTCGGGATCTACTTAGATACTGTAATGGAGGATGTCACTGAGGTAGTTGAGTACGCACCACAGAGCGCTACGACAATAGAGAAACGTGATATTCGAAGACAGCCAGCCAGAACGGTAAAATCCAGTGGTGCTCAAATACGCAATCATATGCATGACTTTCAAGGGAATCGAGACATCCCTAAGAAGATAACCTGTCGGGTATGTAGTGAACAAGGACACACCCTTAAGGAGTGCAAACAGTTTAAGGAAATGGATCTAACAGGTCGTCGCATGACGTTGGAGAAACTTAAACAGTGTAAATCGTGTCTGACCCGTTTCTGTCGTGGTAAGTGCAAAACTGTCTACAAATGCCAGGTGAAAGGGTGTAACGGTGGACACCATACATTACTTCATTGCGCGGAGGAAACTCTTCAAGTTCACGCAGAAATAGCAAGCACTGGTACTATTATCTACCGAACGATATCAATCACTCTGTATGCTGGACAAAGCCGTGTTGATGTTATCACATTTATAGACGAAGGGTCATCGGGTACATTGCTAGATGCCGCGGTTGCCCAAAAGTTGAATGTCACTGGACCAACTGAGCCCCTGACGATTTCATGGACCAAGAATATCAGCAGGGATGAAAAGGAGTCAATGAGACTTTCGTTAACTACTTCGGCTCAGGGTTCGTCGAAACAGTGGAAGCTGCTGAACGTGAGAACGGTATCAGATCTTATGTTACCAAAACCCAAAATGTCAGTGGTTGAGGTTATTAAAAAGTACAATTTTTTTTATTATTATACATTATATAATATTATTTTTTTTATTTTTTTATGATTATCGGTCTGGACAACATAGAATTGTTTGCGGCTTTAGAGACTCGAATCGGCAACCAGGGTGAACCCATAGCTGTAAGGTCCAAACTTGGATGGACCGTGTACGGTTGCGATAGAAGTCGTAAAGTGTATAATGTTCCCATAAATATACATCGAATCCAGGCTTTGGATAATAGAGAATTACATGATATGATGAAACAACAATATCAGCAAGATGAGCTTCAAAGTGAGAATTACAAACCGCCTGTAGCAGATGATGATCAGCGTGCTAAAGATATCCTCGAGAAATCTACATGTAGAGTAGGAAATCGGTTTGTAACGGGATTATTGTGGCGTGATGATGTCCGCAAACTTCCCGATAGTTTCCCCATGGCGGAGAAGAGGATGCTGCAATTGTCAAGAAAGCTAAGTAAAAACCCGGACTTGAACATTGCAGTATGTCGGATGATACAATAGTATCAGGACAAAGGATAAGCTCATGAGCTCACGGATGTGGAGCTCAACATATGTTCTGAGGATCCAGTGTGGTATTTGCCGTTGAATGTAGTTCAACATGCGAAAAAGCCAGAGAAGATACGCCTTGTGTGGGATGCAGCAGCTTCGGTAGATGGGGTATCATTAAATTCGAAATTGCTCAAAGGTCCGGACATGCTAGTTCCTTTGCCTAGCATCCTCTGCAAGTTCCGTGAAAAACCTATCGCATATGGTGGAGATATCAGAGAGATGTTTCATCAGCTCCAGATATGCGAGAAAGACAAGCATGCTCAGCGTTTTTTGTTTGGAACAAAACCCAGCGGAGCACCTCGTGTGTATGTTATGGATGTAGCCACGTTTGGAGCTACTTGCTCACCATGCTCTGCGCAGTACGTGAAGAACTTGAACGCGCGTGAGTTCGCCGAAAAGTTTCCCAAAGCAGCATCAGCGATCATCAAGAACCATTACGTAGATGACTATTACGACAGTGCAGACACCATTGATGAAGCAATTAAGTTGGCAAAAGACGTCAAGTACGTGCACTCGCGAGGAGGATTCCACATTCGTAACTGGGTATCAAACTCTGTGGAATTCCTCGATGCTCTGGAGGAGCGGAACTCGCTTTCAACCGTCTACTTTACTGGAGATAAAGAATCGACGTACAATCGGGTCCTGGGGGTGTCCTGGGCATCTGAGGAGGATGTTTTCTGTTTTGGAGCATCGTCTGAGCTAGAGCTGAACAGGTATATTACTGGTACGACATATCCTTCGAAACGTGTCGTTATGAGCGTAGTAATGGCTCAATTCGATCCCATGGGTTTCATTACACCAGTAACAATACGTGGAAAAATGCTCATACAGGACCTGTGGCGAACTGGATGTGACTGGGATACAGCGATAGATACTGAATCGTATGGGAAGTTATGGATTAAATCTTTAATGAGTCTAAGTTCGTTGCAGATACCTCGAAGTTATTTTGAAGACTCACGGTCTGACGAAGTATCAAACATCCAGCTTCATGTGTTTACGGACGCCAGCGAGACGGCCTTCGGATGCGTCGCATACTTACGTGCGATCGTGCACGGAGAAGTGCACTGTTCATTAGTAATGAGTCGGTCAAAGGTAGCACCTCTTAAACTAATGTCGGTGCCGCGCTTGGAGCTTCAAGCGGCGGTACTAGGTGTACGACTTTCTAGAACGGTGATCGAGTCCCATAATCTGGTAGTCACAAGACAGTTCTTCTGGACAGACGCAAAGGTTGTGTTGTCTTGGATCAGGTCAGATCAGCGACGATACAAGCAATTCGTGGGATTACGAGTGGGAGAGATTCTCAGCTCTAGCAGCGTAGAAGATTGGCGATGGGTGCCGTCGAGTGAAAATGTTGCAGACATAGTCACTAAATGGGGAAAATCTATTGACCCAATAACAGACAGCATGTGGATACGTGGACCTCCGTTCTTGTGGAAGAGTGAAGTCGAGTGGCCGCATCAACACCAATCGGAGCTGAACACTGCGGAGGAGATGAGAGTGCATTTGCTGATACACGACGTGGTAATTCCTGGCGTACTTATAGACGCCAGTCGTATTTCCAAATGGACGGTGCTGGTGCGGACACTGGCCTGCGTGCTACGTTTCATTTCGAACTGTCGCAGAAAAATGAAAGGGGAACCTTTGGAGACATTACCAGCAACAAAGAAGCTGCTCCGGCTGCAACTGGAAACGAAGGTGGAAACAAGACGGGTTCCTCTTCAACAACACGAGTACGACCAGTCTGAGAAGCTGTTATTGAAAACAGCACAATCTGAATGCTTTGTCGATGAGATAAAGGTTTTGACAAAAAATGTTGAACGTCCGTCAGAACAATGGATGCAGCTCGATACGTATGGACGTATACGTATGGAAGGACGAACTGAACGTGCGGAGTTCCTCCCGTTTAGTCTTCGTTTTCCAGTGATCTTACCCGACAAACATCCGATATCGAGAAACTGTGAAGAACAAGCTACGCCGTGAGTTCTTCATTATACATTTGGACGTCACGGTTCGGAGAGTGTCATCGGCCTGTGTATGGTGCAAGGTGCATCAGAATCGACCGAAGGTGCCTCGCATGGCACCTTTGCCTATTCAACGGCTAACACCCTTTTTAAGACCTTTCAGCTTCACTGGAGTGGACTACCTGGGACCCTTTTCCGTGACGGTGGGAAGACGTACGGAGAAATGCTGGATAGTCCTCTTTACCTGCCTGGTAGTTCGCGCTATACATCTAGTAGTGGCCAGTGAGCTGACAACGCAGTCTTGTATGATGGCGATTCGGCGGTTTGTCTGTCGCAGAGGTTGGCCAATGGAGTTCTTGTCAGACAATGGTACAAATTTCCAAGGGGTCAGTAAGCTGATAGTCAACGCGATAGACGAGGACTGTGCGGATCAGATGACGAATGCTCGGACCAAATGGACCTTCAATCCTCCTGCAGCACCCCATATGGGAGGGGTGTGGGAGCGACTCGTGCGATCGGTGAAGGACGTTCTGAAGGCTATAGACGATGGGCGACGTCTCACGGACGAGATACTGCACACACGCATTCTAGAAGCAGAGAATATCATAAATTCCAGACCACTAGTAACAGTGTCACAACAAGGCAGTGCGGAAGAAACACTAACACCCAATCATTTCTTGCGTGGAATTCATTCTAGGGATGAACGAGTTATTTTTCCAACTAACCCTAAGATAGCGATGCGTGATACGTTTGAAAGGTCTCAGCAGCTTGCAGATTTGATGTGGGAAAAATGGATAAATGAATACGCACCCACTCTCAATCAGAGGAAAAAGTGGTTCGGAGATAGTCGAGCTTTGGTAGAAGGTGTCCTAGTGTATGTGGTCGATGGAAAATGTAGGAAACAATGGGTGCGCGGTATAATAGAACAAGTAATTAAAGCAGGGGATGGACGACTACGTCAGGCTTGGGTGCGTACACAGAATGGTAGGTTCAAACGAGCAGTCCACCAACTAGCTGCCTTAGAAATTCGGTAGAGTAGTAACGCCAGTTAGGGACTATACTGGGTTACGGGCGGGGGAATGTTCCGGCAGTTACTTGGGGCTGAACAGGCTACTTGGGAGGATAGGTTGTTTGGGAAGAAAAGGTTACTTGGGAAACGGAGAGGCTAGAAGACGAGGAGTCTTGTCAGCGCATCGGAGAGAGCCGGAACCATTTTTGAGCCCTAACAACACCCTACCTTAACCTTACCACAATCTATCGTGACTAATTTTGTATCTAAATGAAGTGGTGTAATAAAGTGGGCTACAAAACCACCGGCAAGGAATTTGTGCCGTAACAGTTTGCTTTTTCCATTGTTCACTATTGATGCTCCGTATTCTAAAGTCCCTCGTACAATTGATCGTTGTGCCAAAATAGTTTTTTTTTGGGCTGAGATTATTTTTGTAATTGCATATGTATTTCAAAACGTTATATTTGTTTCTTGCTTTATCTTTTTGTATCTCTATTTATTTCCGGAAAGTGAGACCAGCATCAATCCATATTCCCAGATATTTGTATATCGTTATTTGTTCTATTATTTCTTGTTGTATGTGTATGTTTATGTTTGGAGTGTGAGGGTCCATGATCATCATTTTTGTTTTGTTTATGTTAATCGGTAATTGCAGATGATTGGCTATCTCTGCGAACTTGTTCAATGCACTCTGGAGCTTTTCCTCTACCTTCTATATCGTTTTGATATAGGTTGTTGTGGAATGCACTAGTGTATATGTTAAAAAGCGTGGGGGATAATACGTCTCCTTGAGGAATACCGTCCGTCCGAAACGAGTTGTCTGATTTTTTCTTCGTTAACTTGTATTTCAACAGTTCTATTGTTGAGGAAGCTGGAAACCCATCTTATCATTTCTATAGGGTAATTTTTGTTTTCCATAATTTCTATAAGTGTGTCTGTTTTCACGTTGTATGCATTTTTTAGATCCACAAAAATTATTCCCGTAGTCTTTTTTGTTCTTTTGTTCTGGGATAATTGATTCATCAGTAAAGAGATGCATTGGTTTGTTGATCTCTTTTTTCTGAAACCAAATGACGTATTTGGTATTATATTATTAATTGCATTAAATTTGTCCATTTTGATCAGCACCGCTGAATTCGCCATCTTTATGATTGTTGGGATCAATGATATTCCTCTATAGTTATTTATATCCGTAGGATCGCTATTCGGATTCGGCATTGTTATTAGTTTGATTTGTTTATATTGTTTCTTAATTTTGCCTGTTCCACATATTATTGATTTCTTCTAAGATTTTGTTGGTGGCTGTACTATTTAGGTGTTTTAATATTTCGTATGATATTTGATCGTTTCCTGGCGAAGTATTCTTTTTCTTTTGTAACATCTTATGCCATATTTCATCGTCTATTAGTTTTTCCGTGGTTCTGAAACCTTGACAGTATTTTTTGTTTCCTTTGCGGTTCTTGGGGAAGTTTTCTCGGAGGAATTGTTTCGCTTTTACCTTATCTCTGTGAATTATGTTGAGCTCTATCGGCTGTGATTCTTTGCCTTCAATATTCCCGAGCATAGTCCACATCTCCTTTGTCGTGGTGTCTGCGTTTATTTTTCCGAGACTTTTTTCAAAACGGTCTATTTTATGCAGTTTTTTTGTTATAACGAAATTGTGCTAATGTTCTATTATACTCTATTTGATTTTGTGTTGTTCTATTTTCATTAAAAACGTTTCGAGGTTGATTCTTTTTGTTCCAGGCTTTTTTCCGTATCCTTATTCCACCAAACTTTTGGTTTTTTCACCTGTTTTTTGTCGATGTTTTTTGATACTTTTCTGAATAGCTTTTATCACTGTCTTTACATTGTCTTGGCTTTTTGGAGTGATCATTTTTACGTCTACCATCAGTTGTTTTCTGTTCACGAATGCCCGTGGTTTGTTATTCATTTGTATGTCTATGGATGTGATTATCGTTCTGTGATTTGTTGCCCCCATATGATGGTCTAACACCTCACGGTTGCTCTTAGTCATCATATCTTCCGATACGATGGTAAGGTCAATAGCCGTTTTTTGCTTATTGCTATCGGTAGGAATGTATGTGAACTCGTTATTGTGCAATACACAAAGACTTTGTTGCTCTAGTTCTTCAACTAGGTAGTTTCCTTTGCTGTCATTGTATGTGTTGCCCCACATTCTATGGTGGCAGTTTAGGTCTGCTGTTATAACTGTATTTGATTGGTGTTCAGGGTTTCTTAGGATGCTGCTGATTTCATCTTTGAATACTTGTATGGGTGTAGTGGGGTTAGCGTATACTACTACTATCTTGATATTCTTACTTCCATATTTTGTTTCACTATATGCAGAGTTTAACAGTCAAATATATCTACAGCCTGTTCACGAGATATGTAAATAACACTTACGGACAAATCCGGTGTCAATTGACATTTTTGCAACTTTGAGCTTCGACAACTCAAAAACGGTTATAGATATTCACTAAACGGTTTTCACCAAAACTGTTATATTTTTGCAAAGTTTTGTTTTAAAGATTTTCAAAAATTTTAAAATCCGTAAACTTCTAAAAAATAACTTGTTACTCCTTCGTGCAAATCGAGGTGTCAATTGACACCTAGAAGGCTATTTTTGGCAATTGTTGACCGATTGGGCAGAAATTTTCACCAGTGGTGTGCAAACTATTCTAGTTTTATAACCCGTTGAGTTTGTGACCCTAACCCCACCCGTTTGCTCCACAACCCCCCTCAAGTAAAAATCCGCCGACGTAAAAACTTTCAAAACTTTGACTATACGTAAAATTTTTTGGAGCCCAAATTCCATGAAATGGCACACAGGGGAAGTGGTCCAGGACCTAAAATAAAAATTTCAGAATTTTCAGATAAAAAATGTACGATTGGCTTCACTTTATACATAAAAAATAAAAAGAAGACCAAAAATTCGAAAATTCATGTTTTCAGCTTATAATTCGAGACATTCGGCATTAAAAATACGTTTTTATTGTGCATTATGCTTTTTCAAGACATAATTGATAAAGTTTTGTATTATTATATAGAAAAACACTTTTTTCGGTCTACACGACTTTCCATAGCTTCTGCAATTGGCACGTGGCTTTCTCTATGAAAAGACAGCGGGAGTGAGTATTCAAAGTGATGTCATTTCCACAATATTTATGGGAAAATTTGAGAAAAAAAAGGTAGGTTCTGTACCACTGTCCCTATATACCATTTCATGGAATTTGGGTTCCGAAAATTTTTACATATAGTTTTTAAGGTAAATAAAATTGTGACGTCGGCAGATTTTTACTTGAGGGGAGCGGGGGAGCAAACGGGGTGGGAGGAGTAGGGTCACAAACTCGACGGATTATAAAACTAGCCTTTGCGCACAACTGGTAAAAATGTCAGCCAAATCGGTCAACAATTGCCAAAAATAGCCTTCTAGTTGTCAATTGACACCTCGATTTGCACCAAAGGAGTATTCGGTCCATTTGACTGCATACAGAATACAGCAGGGTATCTCGAATTGCACAAAAATATTGAATCATATCACGGTTAAACTTGGAAAATCAAATAATAAATAACTATAGAAACTTATTGAAAAAATCTTAAAGCCGACTGTTACGAATCAAAAATTGTGTTCTAAAAAGAACTACTCCGTCCAGGTCGCCGCGCACGAGAAAGAAAGAGAGAGGTGGAACGTCATCGGGTCGCCGCGCGCAGCAAACTGAAGAGCGGCAAGAAGTTCTTAACCTTTAAGTAACTTCGCGTTCACCGGTCGACCGACCAACCGAGCATCGACTGCGTTTCCCACGTGAAAGATTTTCCCGCCAAAAATGGCATATAAATACATGAATTATTTAGGAATAAAGCATTGGCAACTCTGAACTCTACACAAGATAGTCGTCTCCTCATTTGAAAGAGAAAAGCGAATCAAAGAAAGAAATAAACCCTCCTTGGTCGTCCTACCTTCCCTCACATCTCCACAAGCATAGGCTTTCAATAGCGAAAAGTACTAGCTTGGGAGACCCGTGAGACTGCGGACCTCTTCGGAATAGACTCCCAATAGTGTGGAGCACTAACCGAGAGTGAAGCCACTAGACGCACCAAGGAGCGATACTGCTACGACTGCGCGGCCAGTTTATCCGAAAGGCGCGATCCTTCGCCGCGCTGGTCAAGACACCGCGCCGTAACACCGACTTATAATTTAATTGATTTTTATTCTTTCATTTATTCATTTTTTCTTCCTAAAACTAAAATATCGGAAAAATTGCATGTTTTTCTATGTTATGACGACGACAGTGACAGTTTCATTTTGTGTGAATTGGCTGAACTATCAATTTGGTAAAATCAGCGTATTTTTTAATCCTCGCGCATATAGTAAGGCTTGGTTCATTTAGAAATGGGGCACTTTGTTTCAATGATGGTGGCGCCCCCAGCGGACATTAATTGAATCTTTTGACAGCGTTTTGTTGACAGAAGTAAGCAGTTCAGTGTGTCCAATTTTTACGCAATTTAGTTATTTATTCAACGAGATATTCGACATGCAAGACGAGAAACGAAAATTGATTGCGCACAGTCATCTGCATAATCCATCAGCGTCAACTCGGGAGCTGGCAAAACGGTTGAGTTTGCCTAAATCGACTATGGCGCAAATAGTTAAAATGTAAAGGGGTCTCAGACGACAGTTCGTAAGGAGCAAACTAATCGACGGAGTTGATTCGTTAATCGTCAACAGCGATTTACAGTCATTCGAAACATCAAGGCTAACCCTAACATCTTGGACTATGATTTGCCCAAAAATCTTAACGCTGACCGCTCTAATGTACGACGAATCCAACTCTGAGAAGGATTTAAGTGTTTCCGTGCAAGTAAACATCCTAATCGAAATCTTAAACAACAAACATTGGGCAGAGACCGGGCTCGGAAGCTGTACGATCAGGTGCTGGTCAAAACGCATGGTTGCCTTTTGATGGATGATGAAACCTACGTGAAAGCCGATTTT
>KB672968.1:989273-1043452 GCA_000349145.1 Anopheles dirus
CGCTGCTCCATCTGTTGATCGTTCTCACGCTGCTCCATCTGGCGATCGTTCTAAACATCCGATTGTTTATGCTGGAGCGGATGTTTATTTTTGCGTTGGGGGTTGACGTCTGCGATGCTGCGACACTTTCTGGGTGGTCGATGGCCATGGTCGGTGCTCGTCGATACTTGCTCGACGATACTTTGTGGTTTACGCTGGTTATGATTATGATGCAAACTTGAGGGTATTGCGCGTGTGCTAACTGTGGTATGGCGCGTGTGCTAACTCACACACACACACACACACACACACGCAAAGGAAAACCGGCGACAATTAATCTTCATCAGAGACGAGGTCTGGTGAAATCGGTTGGTAGTAGCAGAGATAGCAGCCTAAAAGAGCATCATGACTCACACGTGATACTGCCGAATTCTATACATGAGAAACGGTATGATGAAAAGCATACAAAAGCTCGTACGTACCTTTGTTTGTACCTCAGAAACTTGCGTGGCACAGCTCAGATGGACTTGTTCTTTTTCATCCTATCACTCCAAAAAGAAGCTATAGTAGATGGCAAAAAACCTCCGTCGTCGGAGCTTGATAGACCGGTGATCATTGGCCCTATCAATTCCACCCCGACAGTGCTTCTTTCTGTCATTTTCACCGTAAAAATAGATCAATGAAGAGCAGCAAAAACAAAACATCGCAGAATTTATGATTCTCGACACTCCGGACACCAGCATCACCTTGACTAGTGACGATGGAGAGACATAGCACATGGCATCTATATACGTCGGGCGAGCGGACAAAGTATCAATGTGAGCAGCATATTAAATATTGCAAGATGAATATTAATGCTGCTGCTGTTGTGCTTCTATTCGAGATATATGGTTCCCGCGGTGTTTAACATTCATAAGAAGAGCTGTTTTATATATTTCATTCTGCACGCATAAAAACGGCATATGGCACCAGACATGATTTGCACAACGAGTCTCTTTTTCAGGAAATCTAATGAAGCTAATGCATTATTGCTACGACGAAAGATCAGACAAAACGACAAAAGTACAGCCATAGGAGACAATTATCGGCCTGCGTTTCGGAAAATATATCATCGACAAGAGAGAGATCCTCGACAAGTAATGAAATTTCGTCGAAGCGTAAAGAACAATTTTAGACCGCTGAAACTCGCACTCCTTAATGATAAAGTAAAACGAGTACGTACGGTGTTTTTGTGTGAAAGTCTCTTGCTCTCGCCTGTCTCCTCTTGGATCTACCGATTGGAAGCTGCTCAGTCGAACACCAGCACCGTTATTGTTTTTATTATCTACCGCACCCCGTCGTGTCTCACCATGAAGGGTAGCAAGCATCCGCTAGCCACTTGTCCGTACCTTATCGGGAAGGACTCCATTGCACGTCAAATTAAATAGGGTTTACTTTGGACCCGCAGTTCCGCGGAGCCGCAGCTCGCAGAGAATGTTCGATGAACAAAACCTCCGCCTCGTTTGCTCCCTCCCCGATTGGCCGGTCAACGGTGTCGTCGGGTGTAGAGAGACGAACACCCCACAAGCGATTCCTACCTCGGCCGACTGCTGCACTGGTTAAAACACTGAAGACATTTTCGCAACAGTCACAACCACCGCGAGAACCGAACCGAGCTGTCGACGACATCGGTGTGTTCTTATCATCACGTACGCATCTGTCTCCTTTGCCTTTGCGTCCCGAGACAAGCGGAGACCAATCAAGCCGCCGAAGTGAAACGGGGTTTGGGGGGAGCGCTGGATAGCCACCAAGCAATAGCACCGGTTACAGCAGCAAGATAAAAGGAATGCGAAAATATCTTCAAGATGCTATATTGATGATGGTTGGGATCGAAAGGGACCACGGAGTCGTAAAAAAACGGAGAAATTGCGGACAGCAGCACCATCCTAAAGTTAGACGTAACTTAAACTGAAGCACGCTATTTTGGGTGCTACGAACGCACTGATTCCCATATTGGGTGAGCGGCGCACATATAGCGGATCCTATTGAACGGCGTAGTGTGGGGTCCTCCTTCACGTGCTTCTGTTTATTTGCATATTTTGTCATATTATTTGTTTTAAAGTGGAAGGCTATGGAAACCGCCACACAGCGTGGATACGTTGCTACCTAGTCGAATTAACGAAGGTCCTTAACTATAAGGCGCGTCACGGATCTTATTGAACGGCGTCGCGTGGGATCCTGCTCCCTGTCCCTCTATTTATTTTTATATTTTTTCATATTATTTCTTTTACGCTAGATTGGCTGTGAGACCGCCTCTTTGGGATATATAACATCGCTGAAACGTTGATATACCTAGTCGAATTACAGAAGGTCCTTAATAATAAGGCGCGTCAACAGCTTGCACCGGCTGATGAAAGCCGTCCCAATAAAAGGGGAGTAAGAGTGAAGCATATAATTAATAGTCCCACGGTAAAACCAACGACGACATCCAGGAGCCATCCGGTAGACAAACGACACAGGACATAAATAACTAATCTCCTGCTTTGGGGGTGATGACGGTCGCCGAAATAGAATTGAGACGAGGAATGCTCCATGTAAAGGCCCGTTTAGTGATCGAGTGAAAGTGAACGTGAAATTTTGGTTTTTCATTGATATTTCACAAATTACCCATCGTAGCATGCTGTTCTATATACCAAAAGACGGGGAATTTCATTCCCCAATCCGTAGCATACAAATTTCTTTAGATTAATGAAATTTAATACATTTCCTCTTTATTCCCCGCTGATATTGCATCATTGATCATGAAAATTTAATGGTCAGCGGGGAATAAAGAGGAAATGCATTAAATTTCATTAATCTAAAGAAATTTGTATGCTACGGATTGGGGAATGAAATTCCCCGTCTTTTGGTATATAGAACAGCATGCTACGATGGGTAATTTGTGAAATATCAATGAAAAACCAAAATTTCACGTTCACTTTCACTCGATCACTAAACGGGCCTTAAGCAAATAGCAAGCATCTAATCAAATACGATGCTAACAAAGACATACACACACACACTCATCTCCCCATCGAGAACAGCGAGGAGCAGAAAGCTTGCATGAGTAACCACGCGTAGATTTGAAGCGGGATTACACTATATTCACGGTACCATCAACCGAGCCGGCCAAAACCGGCTGCCAGGCCACATACATTTCATCAATCAAAACGCCGTGGCAGTCAAATATTTGCGTTTGCGTGCACGTTAGGTAATTGGGATTGGGGGGAGGGGGTGGTACTGCCCCAAAGAGAATTCAACCAACCTCTTGCATTCACTTTAGACTTCAGACAAGTGTCGTCGCTTTACCCTCTGTCCTACTGTGCGGGTGTGACCATGAAACTACATGAATCGTTCCTATTCGACAACCCGACACTGGTTGGTGATGACTTTCCTTAAGGATGCGCGTCGCGTTGGAATCGGTGCCATAATTTTCATTTCTATTCACTTTAACCTCTTCACGCACTTATAGGATTATGAGGTGTTGAATCAGTTCCCATCATCATCTTAATAACGAAGCATCCATCTAAACAAACTTCATAATGATCCGAGGCATGCATATGGGCATACCCTCATTAGCGAATGTGGCGTGCAATCACGATAACCTTTACGACTACTTGGGGGGGGGGGGGACTGACAGACGCTGTGGTCCCAAAATCCGCATTCCGACTTTCGTCCGCGTTCCGTCTGGCGCACGCGGCCCCCGTTCAGTAAACCACATCTTATTTTGATGGCGATGATAATGTGAATCACTTATTCTATAATGATCTCAATTTGTTCTTCCCTCGGCGCAAACGGGGTAGAGAGTAAAGGCAGCGAGCCATCTCCACATATCAGATATTACACAGCCCCAAAAGGGGGACGGGTGAGTGGCTACGGATGGCGTTGATTTTGGTTTTGAGCAAAAGGCGAAGGTTCTGGTGAGATGCACGCCACAGCAGCAGTTAGTAGCAGTAGCATGCGGGTACGAATAGTACCGGGATCGGCGCCTTTCGTTTCCCGTTCCGTTCGCTTGCCGCTTGCTGTGTTTGTCCATGATGTGAGCATAAATAAATGAGAAATTGTTAAAGCTGCGAAGAGAGTTCCCCGGCAGCACTGTATGCCGGTGAAATGTGCAAAAACTCTCGGTCGTGGGACAGAGTGCCGTGCTGTGTTTGCAGACTCTTTTCAGAAGAATTAACACGGGTCCCGCGCGTTCTGTTTCTGCACGATGCGTGCCAGCAGCCAGCAGTGTTTGTTGTGCGTAATTTATTTGCAGATTGGAAGAATCAAGCACAGCCCCGGTTATTCTTGGTTTTTTCCCCTAGCGATCTATTACCAAACGATCGCGTCAAGAAGCGGTGTCTGACTAGGAAGCAAAAATCATGCATAGCCTAGTTTGAAATGTAGTGTGCAACAACGTTGAAGAAAGTCTTTCGGCCCATAGGACATTGACTAAGTGTTGCTGAAGATTGCCATTTTAAAATGAAATAAATCTCTCTTTTTCTTTCTTGGCCTCAGGCCTGACAGTTCTGGCTTTTATTGGCTATATCATTACCCGTAGTAGCCTGAACGGTCAATTGAGGTTTGAACCCACAGTCTGTGTTGTGTAAGACCTGACACTTGGGCACACGACCGCTCTAAAATCAATAAGTTTGGAACATAAAGATACGGCCAGACTAGAAGCTAGAATCTGTAGTACGGTTT
The DNA here is from genome assembly GCA_000349145.1 of Anopheles dirus. Classification (NCBI taxonomy): domain Eukaryota; kingdom Metazoa; phylum Arthropoda; class Insecta; order Diptera; family Culicidae; genus Anopheles; species Anopheles dirus. The sequence goes on from KB672968.1 coordinate 993,957, forward strand.
ACGATGTAGTACGATTTAGTTATATGCTTTACTATGACTAACATTTTTTTTTTTCTTTTATAGTCTCTGCTGGAGAAAACAATGACAATGCTCGACAGCTAACAGTGAACCGTACATTCCTATGAATTTGATTATAGCAATCGCTTCCAAAGTTTGATAGAAAAAAACCTGATCAACATTAGTGTAGTGTCAAACAAACAAACGAGAGAAAGAGAAAAAAAACACAACTGGCCCACATTTGCGGATGAAAAATCCGGAATCTCGCAAATAACACCACCCAAACCGACCCCGTACCGTTGCGGCAGTTGAGGCAACGCACTGCAGAGTGGCCAACAAAAACCGACGGCAACTGGTGGTATAATACAAACAAAATGCCAGCATCAGTCCTCACAATTATAGTTTTCTGCGTCGTCGGATCGACGCAAGCGAAGACAGCTTCCCCGGTGCGGATAAACAAGTGCTGCGAGAAGTTTGAGGTAGTCTACGATGGCAAGTGCACGGTCGCAGATACAATCAATGCTAGTAAGTATGCCAAAACTCTCTCTTTCTCTTTCTCTCTCTCTCTCGCTCAAACGAACAAACTACACTACACTCTAGGCTAGCAAACGATGGTGAAATGTTTTGCACCAAAAAGGACCAAAAAAGGGACGTCGAAGGTCCGTTCAACGGCTGCTTGCTAATTAGTTTTTAAATCGCCTTCGTATATGTTGTTTTAATTTCGGTTTCCTTTAGTTTTCGGTGGGCCTAATGGCGGACCATTCAAATTTGGGAGTAACCCTAGCATGCCATTAAAAATGCAAACTGGCACACACAACACCCCCTTGGCAATAACAATTTGCTCGGATTAACTTTAGCGACAAAGAAAAGTTCCTTTACCGCGACGCGTGCACAACACGGGAGAAGCAAGCATGAAACCCATATAAAATTGTGCTCGCGAAGAAGACCCAAAGAAAATGTAATTGTATTCAAAAGCGGGGGAAGGGGAGTACACATTAAAGCTCACTTCTATGGAAATACTTTGTGAGTAATTAATTTCGGCGAACGATTTAACCAGCATTTACACACTCACTTTTTAACATTAGCAGAGGAGGAATGGTTTTGAGAGTGTGAAACATGTTCTGCTTTTCAACAAAATGTGCAATGGTACCAGCAACATTGTCGTGATCGTATCGTTGTACTATATCGGTATCATGAAACCGGATTTGGTAAAATGAAACGAGTATATTAGACAGACCGCTGGCGTGATTCTACGTTATAGTAAGTCATCTTTTCGAAAAATCACGTTTACGCTGTTTTTTTTAATTCTTAAATCATATAATAAATGCTCACCACGATGTTTGCCTTATCAGAACGTACTATGTTGGTAAAGAGTCAATTATTTTTTAAAAAATAACACCAAAAGGAAGGGACTATCGATGACTTTAAAAAGGAATTTTAACCTAATCTTTCCACAACAATATACAATATATTGGCAGGAATGCTGTAGAAATCGTCTCTGTGGCCCGAATTTTAATTTCATCCCTCTGTCTTAAACAGTATTGGCCTAACGTGCATGGATCGTTTTCAATGGTCAAAACGGTGGCAGGAACGGTCGCAGCAAAATCTTTTATCGGACACTGATACGATTTTTCCACACATTTGGATAAGCGATACGCGCCTGAATTGGCAGGAAAACTCTTCCCATTTCCGCTCCCGCACGTGAAAGGAAACACGAGCTCCACCTGTGCAATGGATATAGATCTTTACAGAAGCGTTGGGTGTATGATGAGGAGAAATAGGAGCAAAATAACAACATTACGACATTCAATTGTGCAATTCAGGAGCAATAAAGTGCATTGAAAGCAATACACCTAATACAACCTGACGGGCCATGGCCATGGGAATCGACACACACATCGTACGTGACAGAACTAAAAGTACGAAACGAGCACATGTATGTCCGCGTGCACACTTTTCTGTCGTTCCCTCGCTATCAAGTAATTCCATTTTTATCACGAAATGTTCTCTAGTTTTTTTTTTTGCTTTTTCTTCACTTTCCATTCACTTTCAGCCGTATGGAAGCCAGAATTTACCGGTCGAAAGGGCGAACGAGACGTGCAGGTCGACAATTATCGTTTCGTGATTGGCCTCCCTGATTGTGGTACCAAACAAAAGTTCAACATCTACGACTATCACGACGTGAGTATCGGGGGTGAAGCCTTGTAAAGCCTCATGCGTATTGGTGCAGATGGTTTGCGCATTCTTACACGATTCAAACTTGCTGTCGTTTGCAGAGCTACGACAAATTGATTCTTTTCCCGGATGGCCAGCTGCGACACCTTATTCTAAGGTACGGCAGTTCGGTTCGGAATGGCGTCGGTAGATATCTGGATGAGGACTACATCGACGACGCCACTGGTGATCGCAACAATGGGCCGCTGATTCAGTACGATTACGCGCAGGGTCTGTACTGCATGGACCGTGCGATCGGAAGCGGCATCGACGGTACGACGCCGATGGAGAGCTTGATAGCGAAGGTATGCTCGCCAAAGGAGGAAATCCACTGGACCGATAGCGACGTGATGCTGCGGAAGATCATCAACCCGATCTGCCACGGAATGGCGATGATCATTTTGTTGATAGTGGCGATCATCTACTTCGTTCTACCGACGTTGCGCGATCTGGTTGGCAACATGGTGACAACGATCACGATGTGTCTGATCGTGAGCCAAGCGGCGGACCTCGTACGCATTTTTACCGAGTTCAGCAACCATGTGAGCTTCCTCGTCGCCGATCTGTTCTTCTACGTCAGCCTGCTCGGTGCGTTCTTCTGGCTAAACGCAATGGGGTACTATATTTGGAAGATGTTCCGTACGCGTAATGTTTTCCTGCGCGTCAGTGATGGGCGCAAGTACTGCTGGTACTCGGGTTATGCCTGGGGCTGCACGGGCACAATGGCGGCGATTGCCGTCTTCGCTCACTTCTTCCTAGACCTTCCCGACCGGCGTGGTGATGCCGGCGCTGGTAGCGGTGTAAGTGAAAGCCACCACAACGGGGGAGAAAGCGTATTCGAAGGACAAGATAACATCAGCTGGTTGGGCATTGCCGTGTTCTTCACCCCGATTGCGTTCATCATCATCGTAAATATCTTCTTCTTCGTCACAACGCTGCGCTTCATCAATCGGATGCATACGTACGGAAGAATTCATCACAAGCTGCGCTGCAGCTTCGTTATGTTTACGTTGATATTTGCTACCATGAGCATTGCCTGGCTCTTTCTCATACTCTCCTGGATGCATTTCGATGGACTGCTATATTTGCACATCATAGCAAATGCGTTACAGGCACCGTGCATCCTGTACATTTGCGTGCTGCGACAGAAGCATGTCACATTCCTGGTGAAATCATGCTTCCGCGATCAGGTGCCTCAAACCACCGAATGGGGCGACGAAATGACTTACATGAATGGTGGCGACTATTAATGTTCTAGAGACGCGAGTCCCGATGACGAGAATCTCTAATGCATATTATACGAAACGATTTCATCAAACATCGATCAGTTGCATATTGCGTCCAAGAAGAAATACAGTGAATCTCAGCTAGTGAACGATATCTGCAAACTTGCGTCCAATGATAGCATCAGTTCGCACCGTCCAAAATTGCCAAGTGTTTTTGTAAAGTTGTAAACATCAACAACGTCAAAACAAAAGCAGAAACTCTCTCTCTCCAATATGCTTCCAGATATCTAAATTAAAACGCACATGCAATTTGACAGCTCATAAAACCATGAGATTGCGACGGAATGTTATAGCTATTGCTATTAGTCATTTTAAGAAAGTAGTAAGTGGAACAAACATCCTGCATCGTTTCCGACACAGTCAGGGGTTGTTGCTCTTGAGAACGTTTTCCGCGGGAGATGTTTACTTCTTAATATACTCCCTATGCTCCTTTTACAATCGGAACGTACGTGTAGTAGTTAGATTTAAAAAATATTTGTAAAAAGACATAAAATAACTTTAATATTTAGCGATGGTGCAGTTGTACTTCAAAGTAACCGTCAGTGGCTTAACCCAAAACGAGCATAAGGAAAAAGTCGAATGCGAAGTTTTCGAAGAAAATAAAACGTAAACTAATGAAGAAATTGTTATTTCTGTTTTTTATAAGCTGAGTGCATCATTTAGATTTCTCAGTTACTTACTTACTAAGTTTGAATCAGGTATTGCAACCACTTCAAAGTCGTGATCTATTATTATTAACTTTCGGAATACTCATCACCAAATTTCTATCACAGTCTGGGTCTACCATGCTTCTCATGTCCGGATCATCCGGTGTCATTCTACTAACATGACCAGCCCGTGGCCGGGGGTAACTATTATACTCCTGAGCATCTTCCTTTAGAAAGCGGCTGAGGGGTCTTTTTCTGGTCTTGAACAAGTCTTATGCATCAATCAACATAAAATATTATAACATCATAATTCAAAGTGATGTATAACAGCTTCAAAATCTGAATTAATCTGAATTAATATATTCCCAGCATCCAAAAATACGAATTTGTCGATGAGAAATTGTATGCGTTTTCTTATCAGGTATGACGACATCAAATCCAATATTTAATTTCCCGTTCGATACACCGACGAGATACGAAAGTAAGCATTACTCGAAAGTGAGTGGCATTTTAAATTGCGTTTACTGTGCAACCGTCAAAATGATCAAAATTAAAAATAGCACTTACCTGGGCAAACAGATTTCCTTCTTCCCGATTAACAAGTGAAGATATCGAGCACCGCACAACAACGTGACAATCGTCCATCACAGTATTGAAGAAACGCCTAGTGGGCAGTAGCGCCTCCAGGTCGATCAGAAATTCCACAAACCGCTCACAATATCGCACTGTTTCTTCACACACCGGTCCACTAACGGAAACCGTTTCAAGAATGCGTATAAATTTAATCATCAAGTTCTGCAAAAAATGACGCTCCCAGCTAAGCTTTTCCTTCTGCTCCGGTTTTTCACGCTTTTGCAATTTCTTCCAGAACTTGCGCCACTCGGGTATCTGGTTCAGTTCCTGTTCGCGCCTTTTCGGTTGCAGGCAGGTCCACATGGCCAGCGAGACAAGCCGCTTTGCCTGATTGCGGCAAATTTCCACTTCCATGCTGTTGAAGCAATGGTTCAAGAACACGAGTAACGACATCTGTTCACGCATAATTGCCGGCACGACGGGACGCTCCTCGACGCACGCTTCCAGCACGCGCTGGAAAAAAATCGCAAAACGCTCCCCGTTCGTCTCGAAAACTTTCCAAATTTCTACTTTTTCACGGAATTTTTCGTTCACCATCGCCACTATCGACATCAGATGTGCCCGGCTCGCATTTTCACCGTCAAAGTTGGGCCAGAGGTAATTCTCCAGGTACTGACTGAACTCCAGCATCATAATCCGACGCAGCGAATGACGCGTGTCGCATATCTCCTTGCGGTAAATGTCTTCAATTATTTGGGGATTATAAGGTTCGTGTGCGTTCGCTGTGTCTGGCGCCCAAAAACGGTTGGCAAGCTGTGCAGAACGAAGGGAGCACAATTAGGAGGATGTGAAACAAATAGAAAAGCTGTGTTGCATGTCTACTCACGAAGGTTATTTCATCCGCGTTGATTTGCGAAATCGTAATCGCTCCCTTGGGCACAGGTTTATCCTGCGGTTGCATTTCATCTTGCGGTGCCATCTCGAACCACGCACTAAACAGTTGAGCAGAATGAAAATATAAAACTTTTTTCAAAGTTAAACCACTTCTATCCTGCCGGCAGCAAACCAAAAGCAGCGCGTCGTAAAACAGAACCAAAACAAACAGCTGTCATGCAAACGCTTCGACAGTAGACAATTGAAACGTTTCAGGTATTTAATGTATTCTTGTAAAGTCGCGTGGATGACGTTGTCGATTCATTCGGTTTGGTATTGTATGTGATATATTTCAACAATTTGTTTACAGAAAAAAATAATTCAATAAATTTAAATTTGAAAAACTCTTTATTGTTCGGAAATAGTGCAAAGTAATTTATCGACATAAGATCACTTTTCACAATTTATTTTATAAGAAAGAATAATTCTAACTTTAACACGATGCATGTTTTGCGTATCATATGTTCATGCAATCCTTTTCGAAAAGTAACGGACACAGCAACACTAAATACTCAAGCATTTTACTAAAAAAAAACATAAAGTTAGGTTCTATGCACGGCAAAATAAATAAAACTTTCTTCAACTTAAACATAACATTTCGTGTTCGATACAGGTATCATGTTCTCTTAACACTTTATAAGCACTGTACCAGTCTGCAGGTTATAGGTATAGGTTCCTTCACGATGTCGCGCATAAGTTGTTTTAGCGACAACTTTGTTCGGTTCAAACGATACTATCATAAGTACTTTTTCCTACGGTACGTCGTTCTTGTTTTATCATTATCACCGAAATCCGTGCGTGTTACTTCCGTTTTTGTCCAAGCAAATATGAAAGATGAATCATAACCGCAATCATAATTAAAAGGATGGAATGTTGCTGCACGTTACGTAGACAAGATATTTGGATGAAGGTATCTGCGCAATGACGCTCGAAGAACACCGGCACTTGTCGATGCCGAAATACGTCTAGCTATATGAATGAGTAATGAGTGCATGCGGTAACGACGCGCTGCTGTTATAGAATGACGAATTCTATTGCCTCATCATCATCTTCGTCGTCATCCTCGTCGTTGCCTGCGACTGCTTGTTGGGGTATGGCTGTCGGGAGAGACCGATAAGCAGTTGAATGGGCATAATGCTGCTGCTGATGCTGCTGCCCGGGCAAGTCAGCCCGTTGCTCGCTACTTTTCCCACGGCAAAATACAAACATCGGGTAGCTAACCGACGACGACGAACCCGAAGAATTTGCACTGCCAGAGTCTTGGCTGGTTTGATGAACGGGTATCAAAAACTGCAACAAATGAAGATAAATAGAAAATAGAGGAAAACAAATAAAAATCCCTAGCAAACACAGAACAATCCCTACCGGTTTTACGCTGTCAATGAATTTGTAGAAATCCCTTTTCGTTTCACAATAGAATCCAATGCAACAGCTGGGATCCATTTTGCTGAGCTTCATCTTACGTGGCGATTTACAGTGAAACGAAGCAACCGGAAAATGTTCCTGATTTACATCGACCATATCTTGGCAGTAGTGCGGATCCAGATGTATAAGTTTATCCTCTGGAACATGGAACAAACATTGTTGAGCGTTATGCGAAATCGGCGATCAAAGACTCAATTTGTTTTACGTCATCTACCTTGGTATCCTACAAAATACAGCGAGTGTTTCGGACGACCGCCTATAATGCCGATACAGTAGTCCAAGCTCAGCATTGCCTTGAGACATTCGTTATAGATGGGGTTTAGCTTGTCCGTTCCCAATCGTAGTGGTACAAGCAGAATTAATGATTTCCAATGTGTCGACTGTTCATCCTCGAGCGCTTCCGCGAATGGCGAGGTGCCGCTTTTATTGGCACTGATTGTATTTGCTGCATTTTTGGTACATTCAACGGTGCTCTTCTTCTGCCATGGAGCTCCAGCCGGTGTTGCCGGTACAGTGCACTCGTCGAGAATGTCTTGAATATAAACTAAAACGAAAATACCACAAAAGTAAGTTACTTACAGTTCCTACGCGCAACGACCACTTCGTGTGTTTTCAATACTTACCGGCACAGTCCTGGGCAACATAAACGTTTATTCCATCCAGATCGGTAATCTCCTGCGCTGCTAGGCGTACGGCTTGGCGCAACAAGTGTGCTACCGCACCCGGGCCATACCAATCGCCTGGCTTCTTTCCCGATTCCTTGCCCAACGCCACCAGTGTGTGTATCGAGAATGGGCTCGTCTTTGATGACGTATCACCGAACCAACGAATCACCTTCCGATGTATGCTTTCTTCGTACGCCGTAAACATCGACACGTCCCAACGCCAGCTGCGGCCGAGAAAATGTGCTATCAAACCCTGCGCCAACAACATTTGACCGCTCCGGATCATGCAACCCCAGCCACAGTCGGATGTGTAGTTCGAGTCGTCCATCGTTTGAAACTCCCGACGATAGGTCATCCAGATGCGGGAGATGAAGTCTCTCCGGAACGCATCGATGCCTTCTTCTTCGACGATCGCTTCCGGGCTACTGTCTTCGATCGCATCTGTGCCCGTCTCTTCTGGTGGGGAGTTAGATCCCTCTGCCAGGTAAACGTTCTGCAGAACCATCAGCTGACCGTCCGGACCGGACGTGCCAAGCTCCACCGAACTTTCCATCGACGGAACCGGTGTAAGTTTTTGATGGTAGCAGCGTCCCAGCAGCCAGAGCGGTTGCTCCTTGGAGAAGTTGGTCTTCATCTTATAGCTCCATCCAAATTTCATGTTGTTCCACATGGTCAGCAGTTTTGACTCGACCTTGCCTTTAAACTCCTCACTTGTTCCTCCAGCAGCGGAATGGTGCGTGCCGGGTCCACCTCGCATGGGACTGGAGGATGCGGATACGGTCTCATGGCGATGTGCATTCGGTGGAAGTGATATTTTACGTCCGGGAGTCTTCGTACCATCACTGTTTCGATCACCTACGGCCTGAGGCAAGTCGCGGTGGCGAGAGTCGCCCTCGGAAACACTCCGGAAGTGCTGTGGTGTGATGGACAGCTTGTTCATACCAGTACGATTTAATAGAACGTCGTAATTCATCCTCGTTTATGTTGGTTTAGCAGAAATCACGATCCGTTAATGAAGAAATACACAAGATACAGTTGCTTCCGGTTGCTTTCTGCGACAGCCAAGGCACTGCGATAAGAGGAAACCTTAGGACATTACCCCGCAGCTTCGTATGCTCCGTTATTCCTGCACGAGGTATAGACGTAATGTGAGACAGCCCACTCGTATTATACTGACAATGCACGATTGCCCTCTAATCAGGTGACGGAATGCAAACAAATGGCCATGAAATTACCATTGGCAAAGTCCCCAAAGGTGATCAACACTTTACACACCCACTCTAGGCACCCCAATTATACCTGCGTGGCGATTGTCGTTGCATACGCACATAGGAAAGTAGTATTCTTTGCACCCTACACCGACCTATACGTTTATTCTCCTCTTTTCCTGCTTTTCTCAGACAAAAGGATTCACGCAATACGCATTTCTCTTAAGCCATTGTACTGGTGTTTTGTTAATGAACGAAAAAAAAACACAGCAAGAATGTTTTTCTGTTCTTTTTTTGCGCTATTTTGACAACGGATGTCAGAACAACACAGGGTGTTCATTTTGAACAAAATGATTACACCAAACAAATTGAAACGTTAGTGGAATCCTTTAAATTTGATGCCTTTTCCAATTACAGCGGTATTGGTTTACAATGTTCAAATTTACTCCAATTTATTGTGGTATTTTAGCTTACGCAATACGAAAGAACAAACCATTTTACATATATTTGTTTTATTACTATTCATCCAACAATGCTTTTTCTATTAGTTTGATGGTATGAGGACAGCAGCACATATTAATTAACTTTCGTAATCTGTCCAGCTGTTCGGCGTCATTCACGGGTAATTCCTCAACACACGGGTTTGTTGGGTCATACCGCAAATGATGGTGGGAAATAATCTTGAAGAAATCACAGCGATGAAGTTTCTCCACTGGTTTTATAAAATGTTCATATCCGTTGATTAATGTGCTGAAGGCATTTTTGCTCAAATAGCCCCATGGGTACCTAGATGCGTTCTGACATTGGTGTTTGTTGTTTTGTTTTTGATTGAGAAGATAGTTCAAGATGTCGTATGATTCATCGATACTATTACTTGTTGTAAGTAAGTCCTGCAAATAGAGCAAAAATAATAATATCACAGCTCTACTGATAACCGGCTGGTACTACACAATGCCATTTAAACGGACCTCATTTGGATTTATTATGTGATTTTTAATCACATCTGGTATCCCGTTACATAGATCTTGCAGAACAAGTTTTGTTATGCATTCTGAGATCAAAGAATCCACGTCGGTTTGCTGTAAATAGAAGATAAAATTATTGATTTACGAATTTACTGTGCATATCATAAGATACTTACCAAACTCAGCCATGTGTTAAAGTTGAGTGACGGTTCGAGAGTTTCCACGTAGTGCCACCATCGCGGAGGAACAATTAATGCCATGCCTGGCTCCAATACAACATGGTACACTGTATCTTCGACGTCTGCAAACTGTCTGTACGACGACGGACTGTAAAAATTCTCCTCACAATACACGCTCGATTCTTCGAATGGAACCCGCACCGGCGTTAGTTTCGCTCCCGGTGGCAATAGGATCCAAGATTTACGACCATAAACCTGCACAACTATGTTACACCCGTACGTATCGTAGTGGCAGGGAGTGTGAGCTTTTGCAGACCCAATCCAAAACGTAACATCTTCATCGATCTCTGGAAAACCAAAAGCAGCGAAATTGATTCCTCTCCGGCACGGTTCTGGCAGTTGAGCAATGTTACGATAGCTGAACGAATTCCATCGTTCGTATGCGTTGCCTATGGGTTTGCAAATATCACGCATTTTCATCATCACCTTGGTTCGCTGCCGTTCCCATTGTGGCCGACTACTACCCATCACGGGGCATCCTTCGAACGGAACGAAACCCGGGGTCGTAGCGTCGAATGCACCACACCACTCTTCAAATGTTTGCTGAAAACATTTCCATTGGGTATGGGCGTTGTGTATCACATACGGCCGTTCCACGTTTAGTATTATATCCTTGAGCTTAGCAGGATCCATATTTGCTATTTGCGTCCTGTGAGCGCAAATAACTCTTTTTTTTTAGTATGGGGTGATATAAATCAGTGGAAGTTACAACTAGAAAACTTTTGCTGTGCGTGCCTTTATCAAAACCAAAACAATACTGACGTTTTCTTTTATTACGGATAAGAAGAGAAAGAAAGCTATACAGTAGCGCCTATGCGGATGATCTTGGAAGCTGCTGACAATGGAAAAGTGTGCATCGACAGTTGTCTTCTTCCTTCTTGCAAACAAGTTGGTGTGCTTCAATAACGGGCCACTCGTTGCAAATTTTTCGACCAATATACAGTGTCATTAATTTACATAATTTATCAAACGATTATGCAAAAACGACGCAGTAGTGTCACTAAAATGAGAAGGGAAATAACGGTGTGCCAAGTGGCAACGGTAAAAACATCCGTGTACGAAACTTGCGACACCACGGATCACGAAAGTAGCGCTGCCACTGAGGAGTACAACAAGCATCAGCAGCAGAACACCACGAACGAGCAGGGAACCGTCGCTCTCTTCAACAACGCGCGTACCAGGGACTACCGGAATGATTTTTTCGGCAACCTTCAATCGAGCCTTGAGTATGGACATAATAAATACACCGAGGAATCCGACAAGAGTTTCCAAGTTCATCAGGAACCTATTGACAAGCTGGTAGAGAAGGCCGGGAATCTGCCCTGCAGCAAGATACTAAAAGAGGCCAAAACGGTATTGCAAGCTCAGGATGACGAGATAATGCAGATGATGAAATCTGTGCATAACGCGGTGGGAAAGATGCAGACTGAGGAAGATTTTCTTCGCCAATGGAATGAAATAAACTAGAATTGTAACATTAGCCATTTAGATATGTTAGTTTGTTATTTAGCGTCGCCTTGCCGTCATGCTTGCCGTGCCGAACGAGTTACTTCACTGATTGATATCACCATATGTACATAAACTGAATACGTTCATCCCTAAATATTAATGTGGAACGTAAATTTCGTCAATCAATCATAGATATACTCTTATCTCTGTTATTTCACAAATAATTGTGCGTTTGAATTGGATTTCCTAGGCAGATTCGATAAAGAAAAGATTTCCCTTGCTTCCAGGCTCGACTGAGAAAGTCGCCGCTTCTAATGATCATGCTCATATGTGTCTCGACGAATAAACAAATCGCTACAATGTAAGAAGGTCGAATAAATTAGTTGGAGTGCATGGCATCTGCGTAAGTACAACGTACCTCCCAGCAAATGACCACAAGCTAATACTAGGAAAGCACCCTGTAGCATCCGTAAATTCATCGGTTGCAGTTTATCGTTTGTATCCGACTTTCGCTTACTCCCGATACCGTCTGTGTCGCAGTCGGAATTTGTAGATTTCGTAGACCGAACTGTCTCCTCCGAGTGCGAAACGCCAGCATTGTGCCGACCGAACATCTGCTCGTATTCGGCTATGGTGATTTTCTCAACAATTCCGGCCTCAAACAGTCGCATGATACTGGAAGCAAAAGCAAATCAGCCCGTATGACTTCGGTTTCACGCAAAATTTCAAACCGTTTGGAAAAAAAAAACTTACACTTCATTCAAGCTGTCCAGAAACGGACATCCGATCTGCACGGCAACGGCCGAGTAGCGGGTGTACAGCTTCTCGCTCAGCTGGAATCGATTCGCACCGTACCGTTTGGTGTTAAAGTAGAGCGTTTCCCGACCCCCGAAGACAGCATGCTTCGGATCACTCTGAAGCACTCGTATGCCCTCCTCCACGGATTTCACCAAGAAGGAATCATTGATTGATTGTTGACGAGTCAAACGATACAACCGTTGTAGTACACCGGTGGAGTTAACCAACGCTGCATGGAAAGCACTCTGGCGTTCCACCAACAACTGATAGTCCTCACGTGCTATACGAAGTTCCAGGCGCCCGAGCGTATTGATTGGACTTTCACGAGCCGGGCGTGCCAGCTGGGAAGTTAGCTGGGCAGAGTATACGTCTCCGAGTACATAGGTAGCACACAGCCACAGCAGAATAGAGAAAAACCGGGCAAGATGGCCATCGAACGGGATGTTGGCGGCTGGAATATTACAAAAAAAAAACGATCAAACAAAAGCACATTCCCTTCCGGGGAGGTATGTACATTGTCTTAAATACACGTTTATAGTATACCAAATGCATCGATCCAGACTGGGGTAATCCTGACGATCGCTGACGAAACGCGCCCGTCTAATGGCAAAACGGGTGTAGTTCATTTCCTCGATATAACGAATGTTGTAAAAGGCTGGTTTCCGCCTTCGGAACCCCTTATTGCGGTATGAAATGTCCCATTTGCTTGTCGCACATCTACGTCTCCATCGGTACGGTGTGGAGATGATGACGTACAGTATTGGACCGGATATCAATATTGTAATGATAACTGGTGGCCAAACCGTTATCTGAAATGGACGAACAAGAGCTAACGCTTCGTTGAGTTTGCGCGGTGCATGTGTTACAAAGGCGGCCGAATCTGCTAGGGTAAAGAAGGAAAATTCAACTGCTTTCATTCTTTCCCACGTTACGGCAACGTCTCCAAGAAAAAGTTCCACCTCTCTGCGTTGCAGCATACCCAAAGCACCCGAGAAGCTAGCGTTGTCCTCAGATCCGAGTGCTATACCTTGGATCTTATCCGGTGGCTCCACGTATTGGAAACTGAAGTTCATCCGCTCAGCTATCAGCTGCATCAGGTTGTGATCGCGACCACCTTTAACAGTAAAATAGGAATCATCGCCTTCGACCGTTACATTCGATTCCGGATCCATTTCGTAGCCGGCAACGTCACTGGTGGAACTGTTCATCGTTTCACCCGCGTTGGAAGTTGTGTTTCCGTACACAATAAAATGCCATGGTGGTTTCTAAAATGCATCTGAAGTAATTAGCGGAATGTTCGTTCCTCTCGGTGCGAAAAGAGAATGTTCGAACCGCTTACGTGTATTACGGGAATGCTGAAAATTCGCCCATTGAAGTTCTTATAGACTTCCGTAGGTGACGGAAGCAGTGGAACCCTCTTGAACGTCATATCGTTGCCGTCGAACCAGTTTACGCTCAGCATTTCACCTTGGTTGTTCGGTTTGGCCTGGTTGTAAAATATCCGGAATATGTTACGTCGGGGATTAGTGATAACCGCCACCCGAAATGGTTCCTTCAGCAGGGCGCTGTTCAGCCTGCCTGTGAGCTGTGTTGCACCCCAGTAAAAGATGAACAAACTCAAACGATGCGCTAAGTGCCTGTCTGTAATGTCTTGGAGCATGTCCTCAGGGTGACAGAATATGAGCGATGTGATCTCCAGCGATTTTTTCAGGTTTTCCTCAATTAAATTGAAATATTCGTCCAGATCGTAGTACACACAGGTTGGTATATGATGGTTATGAATCATCACGGTGAGCTTATCAAGGCGATCGATTTTAGTTTCATTTTGCACCAAAATTACCAAGAATTTCGGTGCCAGCAAATTTACCATCTCCGAAATACCTCTAATCATGCCGGACTGGTTAGATCGCTCATTGAGAGCCATGAGATTTTTTCTTCCTGAAGACACTGTAACAATATTCAACTATCACACCCGTTGGCACTGGGGCAATGTGGCAAAAAATTACTTTACCCGCAAGCAACAACGATGCCCTTAGCAGGAATAACACCAAAGAATACTTCATCTTCCTCACGCCCAGTTTCAAATCGACACTGTGCACATTTGAAAAGGAAAACACTTCTTTTATACATCGTGCGAATGAGGTGTAGATCAGAAATTCGTTTAAAAAACATTAAATATTAACTATCGAACGTGTCATGAGAAGCTTCTTACGGTGTCCACACGTCTATCAATCAAAGTGATGCGTGAGGTTCACAATTACTCGACAGCTTACGCGTAGAACGAGTCTTAGTTGATCAATATAGGAGATTGAAGTAGGTGATACAGAAGAGGTCTATCCAATAATAGAAAGGCGAAAATACGCTCAAGTGTGCTCACTTGTTAGCTAATCCAGACACGATGGACGCTACAGCACACTATTTTCGGACTATTATATTGATTGATGCCCAAATGGATTATTAAACATTTGTATAACTGTCCTCCATCCAGAACAATAACTAATTAGAATCAGAGATGAATTTTATGTGTTTAGCTTTATTAAATTATCTACAGTGCACAATGTGTGTATACACAGTATTTTGGTTCGAACACATTTCGTCGAATGATTCGCCCCCAGTACTTAAGTTCGTGGTCTAGATAGAGCACAATGTAACACAATGTATTTCTTTCAGTGCATTTATCAAGAAAGACCACCAAGCGCCATAAAGTGCCAGCAGTGAGTAAGGTGGCCCGTTATAGCTAATTGTTGTACACCCAATAATCAACATCATCTATGTTACATCACTCGTACAAAGCAAACTCAGTTACACGGAACCTAAAACCGAACACGCTGGGATAAGTTTTTTTCATCTTCTCCTCCTCATTGCATTAGTATCAGTAGCCACCTTCTTAACGTCAGTTCAATGACTATAATTGAAAAAAAAACCTACATAAATAAGGAAATTGCGATATTCTTTTAGAAAAAATAACGCCGTTGTACATTTGTTGGTACGTGAGCCAGTCGGACACTTACGGCGCAATCGTTAAGGATGAACGAAAAGTGATTAGCATTTCGTAGTCCAGCAACGAATTGATCTGTTTCTGGAGAATGTTCTCCATCTGATTGTAGACGTCCGCTATTGCACAGCAAATAATGTGTTCGTTTTTGATTTGGATTTAGCTGCGTTTTATCGTTTCACAATATACGCTTTAACATCCATCGGACACAAGCTTATGTCATCCGACTGAACCAACTCTTGCGGCTTCAGCAGCGTCAAACGGGCGGAGTAAATATCATGACCATCGTCCAGGTTGAGAAGTTTCCTTATATTCATCTAAAGAGAATGAGAGAAAACAAATTAGTTGGGTGGGGGGGGGGGAGGAATTACACAGGGGAAAGATTCTCCACTTACCATCCCTTCCATGTTTGCCTCCGAGCCGCAATCTTCGAAATTCGTTCGATGAATCACCAATCCAACAGAGGGCGCCCCTGATGTTCGTCCAAAGTGTACGTGCGGCAACGCGCGAATGGTAACGACTTCGATGCCCCGCTCGAGTGGTTCGTGGCGTGTTCCGAATCCGTCCATGTTCAATCCCGTCCAATCGTTCTCGTTGTAGACGAATTTATCTAGCGGGTGCAGCAGGCTTTGCAGCTGTGCATGGGCCGGCAATGTTAGGAAGCCTGTCGGATAGTCGGGATCTGGTTTGGTGCAGGATTCCCGTGATTCAAGCAACAAACGGAACATATGTAACACAGGTACGTTGTCCTGCACGCCCTGCCCCAAGCCACGATCGTCATCGCGCGTTAGGCGTCGATCTTGCATAATTTCCAGCTCTCCCGAGCTCAACGATGAACCACCGAGCGGTTGTCCGCCAAGCAGCGTCAGTCGATAGTTGTCGTCCTCAATGTACATCGTGGACGGTACAGGATAATAGTTGGCCTGAATGGGCAGCTTTTGGAAGCGCTTCCGTTTGATCATCTGCACACCGTTCAGATCGGTGTAGAACGTTGCACCACTATTGATGTTTGTCTGCAAGCGCATCACGATTTCCGTATTTTCCCGTTGCCCTATATCAACTAAGTTACGTATTTCTATGTTGTCGTCTCGTAGAATGGTTTGGTGCACGGCAAACGGTAACCCGGCGGTAATGCTCGTCTCCAGCGGACCCTTTATCACTAGCACAATGGGTTGTTCGTACTGCAGCAGGGTGGCATTGCCTGCGGGATGAAATAGGTACGCGCCACTTTTGCCCGAGCTAAGCTGCATGCCATAGCGATAGAATTCCAAATGTACCGGTACCGTCGCCTGATTGTTCTCGACCGTAAGCGACTTCAGAAGACCCTTTGCAGAGAAAGCAGCACTCGTTGTGCCGCCTTCCTCTAGGCGTAATGACATTTCGGTTGGAGAAAGGTGGTCTATATCCTCAGGATAGCCAGCCGCTAGGTTCACCGTGAACGGGGATTTGGACATTATGATCGCTTTGGAATACGTAACTCCACTGTAACGATACCAATCAAATGGAAACAAATAATGAAATCACAGGACACAGGATTCGTTAGATTCTACAGGAAGTCAAGCGCCGAGTTTTCACGCTCGTCAGAACAATCGATTATCGAAATAAATACTTACAGCGATTCTTCGGCGCTGTTACGCGAATTAATTATGTACACGCTCAGTCCAAGTGGCGGAACAAAGGCACGGAAAAGCAGTCGATATTTCGTGTTGGAAGGTTGCGGTTGGCTCACACTATCGGGACGCGTATGCCACGACCATACGGGCGCTATCTGGCTCGGCACAGTGCCCTCATTACCATCCGTTACCATTACGAAGGGACTAGCGACGTAAAACTCGACCACTTCGGAGCGCGCGTAGGGCAGGGAATTGTGCAGAACTACCTGTTTGCTCGGCAGCTCTTCGCCAAGAATAATTGTCGGCCGTACGCTGTCCGACCCATTCACCGCACGCGAATCATCGATCGCGAGGTAATGGAATGTAGGATCCGGATGGTAGACGGACGATTTCGTAAGCATCCGATACACCGCCTGTTGCATTACGAACTTGCAGTCTTCGATTGCGCGCGACATACGCTGCGCGTAATCCTCCATCACGTAGTCCTTCGCTGTACCCGTAATACCGTCGTGATGTTGAAACAGTGAAAGCTGCTGCCGTGCATACTCTAAGCGAGTCTCCAACGTTTTCCATTCGCTGGCCGGTTCCCAAACATTCCACGCATGCAACATTTCCGCCGAACGAACGTAGTGTAGCAGAATACGATCCTGCCGTTTGTGGTACGGTCTTGAGGTGAAGTATCCGCTCCAGTAATCCTGATTCACGTCGGCATACGTGAAAAAGTCACCAGACAGTGAAGGGAACTGTTCCATACCGCCCGTTTCCCTGCTGGTCGCTCGAACTGCATCAAAGTAGTCTTGCAACGTGGCAAATTTTACCTCCACATTCAGCGAAGGTTCATTGTTGATGTAGTCGAACAGTCGTTCGAAATTCACATTCTGCGCTTCCCACTCGCTGCTGGTCGTGTAGCGGAAGTCGTCCCCGAGCGGTATCAGCACATTGCGTGTCCGGTAGAGAACGGACTTTTTGCGCCATTGATCGACAATCATTAACGCACGCTCGGCTACGTTCTGATCGGTGATGGGGCGCGGTGGGACGTTCCAGGGACAGGTAAGACCCATTCCCGGGAGGCGCTTGAAATCGAACTGACAGCATATTTTTGGATCCGGACCGCACGTGTGGGGCACGTCGTACGAGTAGAACGGCATCATGTGCGTGAAGAGTTCCGTATCACCCCGGCTATCCCACAGTTGTCGCCAGCGAAATTCTAGCTGCTTCTTTAATGCTAGGTTCTTCTTCACGATGTAATGCGTACGCTGAATGAGAAGATTCTCGAATCCGGAATGTTTTAGAATGTACGGCATCGTAGCAGACTGGCCGAATGGGTCGATCGACCAACTGGATACCGGTGTCACGTTCAGACGCGTTTTCAGCCATGTTTGTCCTTCCGTCAGTTGTAGCAGCATAGAATACCAGTGAGAGTTCGCTTCGTCCGACATAACCCATCCACCGGTGACGAATTCTAGCTGACGATTCTTAACTAGCCGTTTCACGATGTCCTTTTGTTCTGCTGCAAGTTTGTCGTACCAGGTCGCGAAGTAGCTGATCTCAGCCCAAATGAACTTCAAGCTCGCGTTCTCATCCAAATGCCGTAGCATGTTGGCAAAAATGTGCTTGGTCGAGCGTTCGTAGTACTCATCAAACGTTTGTATCCACCCAGGATCGTTATGACTATGCGGTACAACGAACACGTGCAGCTTATGGTGACTGTTCCATTCGCTCGGATGGTACTGTATTGACCATCCCTGCTTCCATGCACCGCCGTCAATGTTTTCGAACGAGACCTGCTCGTAAAAGTTCAACATTTGCACGTCCGGTTGAGGGATGGTGTCCATTCTGAGGGCGCACGTTCCAGCAGCACCACCATTCGCATTTATGACCGACTCCTTCATCATCTCTCGGTCGCCCAAGAGGGGAGCCTTATCCATTATTTTGCTTTCTGCGTACGCATCTTCCTCACCGTCCACGGCGCCACGGATCGTATCGATTTGCTTCCTGATATCCCCGAACTCTTGGTGGTGTTTGTTCAGTCCACTTTCCAGTTGCTTTATTTTACTCTCCAGATAGGACAGGTCCTGATTGCGCTGTGAGCAGTTTGTAAAAATAATTAACATCAGTGGTAAAAATTCCTTCGAAAAAGTACCGGCTTGAATTATACTTACCGAGCGTTCGGGAACCGAATAATTGAGCACGACATAAAGCAGCAGAAACACGAACAAAATTACACCACATAGTATTAAAACAAATTTTCTCCGTATTCTAACCATTCTGGCACGTCATCAACGGTGCCAGTTAGCACCGGAGTCGAGTTTTCGTGCTGAAATAAGCAAGAAATAGAAGTACAATAGAAACTGGTTCTTATCAGCCGGTCGCCCCCGTTGCCAGTTTGCGCAGCACCAGTTAGTACACGGACTGTCCAAAATATTAAGCACACAGCAGCTAATCAACAAACAGTCTCACGCTTCGATATCAGTACAACCAGCAGTTTTAGGCTGAGCATAATGATTTTAAATTGTCACGAAATACGATTAGAAATGGAAGATGTTACTATTGTTTGGGAATGATTTTCAGCGCGGTACTTACCAAAACCGGTGACCTGTTTTCTGGTTTACTCCAAGCCTATACTTGTGCGTGTGAACGGAGGAATTGCAATTGCAGCGGATTTGTACACGTATTTTCACCAAAAAATACGTATAATATGAAGCACTTTACTAATATACAGGAAAAATACGAAATGCAAGAGGAGTGTTTGAAATGTTTTTCTGCATGACTCTCGCTGTCAGCGACTCAAAACTATACAAGTACAGGTTACGTAATGGAATCTTATAAATTGGCCATGCTGAACTCGAAAGTCGGGTAGCTCGATGGTTGGAGAAAACAATTAAGTCATTTGTACGCATTTTAAACGATGTGTAGAAGAATGAATTATATTAAATAAAGTTTAAAAAATACAACCCTTGCCGGGTATTTACAACATAATTATTTGGAAATCTAAAAAAATTGACAGTCGGTTATCCCGCAGTCATACCGACCCGTTGGTAGCGGGGTCTGTGTCGTTTGCTGAATTTGCGGAAGATGCAAGAAGAAAAACATAGCAGCGACACTAGCAAGAAGTCTGTATCCCGTTGACTTCTAGAGTGGTGTGAAAAAAAGTTGGGAAGAAAATGTCTCGGGCACTGTCAGAACTGTTAGTGGAGTGAGGGATGTTTTTTCCGGTGCATTTTTGAATGAAACATCCGTTCTGCAACGTTCAGGCATAGTATAGGTGTCGGTGATCGCCGAAATACTGCGGTGGTGGAGTTGTCGCGAAAATCCCGTCTGCTAGTTGGTTTTGCGGAAGCCACGGTACCACGGCAAGAGATCTCGCCTGGGGTTTTTGGGGAAGAACGGTGCGACGAAAGCGCAGCGGCAGCAGAAGGAGCAGCGTCAGCGGGGCGGCGGCACAAAGCGGCAACGAAGACGACAACGAGGATGGAAGAAACAAGAGTTTGACAGCAAATGACAGCAGCAACAGCAGCAGATAGAGAAGAAAGAAAGTGGTGAAAGATTTCCTGCCGTGCTGAGAGTAGGCTAGTGGGAGAAAAACATTTCTTATTACGTTGCAAAATACATTGCATTGTGGCGAATTGCAGCAACCGCAAGCGACGTTCGGATGGTAGCCGTCGGCGTAGGAACAGATCACGCTAGAACCAAGCCTTCGTGTGGAGAAAACAAGGGGCAGCAAAAATGTGCGATGTTTGCTCCGGTTTTCTGAATCTGCTCATTTCGTGTAAGTATTGCACGCTGCTTGCGCCTGCTTTGGTTCTCTCTCCTTTGACAGCTTGATTCCCGTTGTCTGTGTTGGTGGCAGGGAATTACCACCATCATGCCCAAACAATGAGGATACCTTGAAATACCATGTTTTCATTCGTTTTCGCCTACTCTTCCCCGGGTGAGGGGGGGGGGGGGGGGGGGTTTGGGGGAAGCAGAGCATGCACCGCTGTTTTTCTCATGTTTTCACATGTTTACGGCTACTGTTTCAGATGAGTCAAGATTTAACAGCGGCAATGATACCGATCAACCGGTGTTCCTGCAGAAGCGCGAGGTGGAAACCGTCCTCAACTACATCCAGACGTGGCCAAACCGACAGTGCATGTGCTGCTATCGGGATGTGAAAAACTTTGAACGGTTCAATCTGGTTGTCCAGGGTCTGATTTGCTTGACCGTGTTCCAACTGAAAAACATCCGGAAGCTATTGGCACAAAACCAGCTGCAAGCTTCGTCCGGTTCCGGTCAGCCGAGCTCAGGTGCGCCAGAGACGGTGTCTTCAGAAAACGACCTAACTAAGGAAGCGAACAAGATCGAGGATGCGAACGAAGGCAACGATAAGACGGGTGCGGATGTTCAAGACCAATGTCGTACCCAGTCAGCAAATACACCCGGTCCGGGAAAACCGGAGCTAACTTCCAAGGATGGTACAGTTAATGCGGAAAGTGATAAAAGGGGAGCAACCCTTTCGGGTGCTGAGACGGAGACTACATTGAGTAGTTCTGAACGCCAGCAACAGCTAAGCAGCGCAACCAATCAACCGGGACTGGAGGAAGTTTGGACATTACTGGATGTGGAAAAGCTACTGATTCTGGTGTCTAAGGTGTATTTGCTCAACTTCCCACTTTACGTGGCATACAAGCACGGCGTGCACACACGCATGGAGGAAGTTTCTCCGCAGGAGGTGCAGTCGTTGAGTTTGTTTTGTGATCTACACGAAACGGAAATCTCAGCCTTTCTGCTGCGCAATGTGTCGCTGTTCTGCAACTACGCCGGCTTTGAAGCGATGATGCACTGCTTCGATCAGCCAGGATTGCCGGTCTCGACAGCACACGCCATCACCGCGGCGAGTTCGAACATCAAACTGTGGATTAACTATCGCTCGACCGTACAGCTGTTCATTCCGTTGCGCGTGAAGGTGCTGCAGTACATGTGCCGACTGTCCGATCAAGATCTACGCTCTCCGGCAACGAAATCCATGGCCGACTTCATGTGGACGGCCATCAAAGATCCTTTCGATTCGCAAATCACATTCGACACGGAGGGGTTGGCGTTGGCGTTCAAATACTTTACCTCCTCCACCCTGACGATGCGATTGGCTGGGATGGCGCAGATCAATGCGCACATCAATATGTTCAATGACATTTGCACCTCTGAGACGGTGTCGGAGGTAGAAGCGGTGGGGCTGAAGTTGGCGAGCTGGTTATCTGAGAACCAAATCATCTCCCACCTGTTCGGGCCGAACCTGCACGTGGAGGTCATCAAGCAATCACACATAGTGCTTAACTTTCTAGCAGTCGAGAACCAGATTACCGAGGAACATATCACGCTGATGTGGCAGGCGGCCCAGCTGAAACACTGTTCCAAGACGATCTACGACATTTTGCCCTCGTTGGTGAAAAATCTTGCCCCGAAGCCGGCCACCCATTTGTACTCGTTGCTGTGCCGCCTGGACCCGAAGGAGCACACCGAGCAGAGCATCTACATTGCGTCCGCGCTAACGAAGTTGATCTGGATGCGTGACTGCTCCCGTCAAACGCTGATAGACATGAGCAAATCGGCTGGGGCGACGATTAATGACATTGCAACGGGACGCACGGACTACAACGAGCTACCATCCAGCTCCGAGAACAGTGTTAGCGTTGACGGTACAAATAGTGAGGACGAACATCCGGAGGACGACAGTTCCGACCCGGATGTGCCTTCGGTTGCGCCGGTTGTCGTGGCTGGTGGACACAAGTCCGCCGGATCGATCCTGGCGCTAGGTCCGGATCGTGAGGGTGAATCCGACAACGGAGCACCTCCCTGCAAGCAAGCGCGCCATAAAATGTGTTGTGATGAAACTGCGGATGGTAAGCGGGCTATTGATTTTGGTCTCTTGTACGGGTTTTTATAATTCATGTATATTATTCTGTTTCGCATTACAGATAGTATAAAGGTGGAGCCAGATGTTTATGAAGTTCACCAGAGAATGAAGGAAAAAATGTAAGTCTAATTGTTGAAACTTCTTCTAGTGAAACCGTAGCTTTTATCGGCTTGTATTTTGCAGAAGGGTTCCGCTGATCACCCGATCAATTGCTGTATTCAACGAGGATGCTACCAGCAGCGACGAGTGTATCGATGTTGATGAGGCGTTTTTAATGCGCAAGAAGTTACGCAAGAAACGTCGCAAAATAAGCGGTCTCACGCGCAAAGAGTTGCAGGAGCTACATGAAAGTGTATCCGACGTGGAGGATAGTGATCTACTCGCGGCGATGCTGCCCGATAGCGATTGCAGCGATAACAATCTGCCAACGTCAGTTTTACGCCATATTCAGCAGCAACATGAACAGCAGCAGCAGCATCAGCATAAAATTCAGCAACAACACAAGAATCAACAGCAAGAAGGACAACAAGAGAAGCAACAACAACATCAACAACATCAGCAGCAGCAGCACCAACAGCATCATCACCACCATCATCAACATCACCAAGGTGGCCGCGGACCGCTGGGGCCAGGAATGGTTGGAATAAACGAACGAGAGCAAATGATGGGTCGTACAGGCAACAGTTTAATGGGCCCGGTTGGCTCGCTGAATGACGACGTCTCCAGCTTCATGGGAGCGATGGGTGATGGTCGTTTGATCAATTTTCTAAACGCGGCAGATGCAGCTGACCACGATGGTAGCTGCTCGTCACCGATGAGCAACAAATCGGAGAAGAATATGGCCGACTTCGACGACGAAGATTCACCATGCGAGGAGGAGCTAGCGCAGCTGGCAGCCCGGGCGGAGTCACTGCATCAGGGCTTTCCTCTCCCGCGGCCCCGCTCGATAGGGAGTGTAGCCGGACCGTCACCGTTGCGCGCAGCGGGTGCTGCTGGCATGGGACTAATGAAGCATTCGCCCGGCTTGCATTGCATGGTGGTATCTAATAACGGTGCGCAGAAGATGGGAAAAGGAGCGTCCACGAAAACAAAGGATATTCTGCAAGCAACAGCCATGGCTGCCGCTTCTGCCGGTCCCGTCAGCAGCATGATGATTGGAACACCGTACCGATTTCCCGATGTGTGCCAGCCGGGTAACACGCTACTGTGGGATCTGCTTCAGGATGACAAAATTGTAAGTAGATAAATATCAGGGTCGTTTCTGATGTGCTGTATCTAATTGTGCATTTGCATCGCTAGGGACAACTGGGAGAATCGATTGCACTAGAGGCGGAAAAAGTTCTTGGTACCCTGCTCTGTTTCCACACGGACAAGCACATCCGCACGCGATTTATCGAGGGTTGTCTGCAAAATCTCGCCGAAAACCGTAGCGTCGTCACGAGTTTGAAGCTGCTGCCGAAGTTGTTCGCCTCGTTTCAGCAGTTCCGTGACGTGACGACCCACCAGGTGGTGCTGTGGTCAGAGCGGCAGCATCGCATGATGTTTCACTTTTTCAACAATCTAAAACACTATTCGGCATCCGTCCGCTGTGTTGGTGTGTCAGGTGTGCAATCGGATACGGCGGGTCAGAGCGAAACGATGTCGCCACTGTATACACACGTAACTCAGATTCAGGTGCGTCTGCAGTTTCTGACATCCGTATTCAGCGACGTCGGATCGCCTCGAAGCTTCCGGCTGACGCTGAACCAGGTGGACAGCTTATGGGCCTGCCTGGCCAACGATACGGAGTGCAGCGATTGCTTGTTCTCGTGGCTGCAGGCGCAAGTAAAAGGTGGTGATACACACGCGCTCGGTCTAAACGCTATTCAGCATCTGTACATGAAGCGCCTGTCGGAATTGAAACCGGAGGGAATATCGATGGTCGCGTTGGGATTGTTCCAACAGCTTTTTACTCTCGGACGCGAAGAGCTCTTTGGACAGTCGATGGATGGTGGCGAGCAGCAACAACGAGATCGCGAAACGGACACCGTCGGCATGGAGCATCTGTGGAAGATTGCCCTGCGGGCGACGAACACTGACGTTTCTCTCTCGGCCATTCAGTACATCAACACGTACTACATGGAGAAGCAGCTGAAGTACGAGCATCAGTTTGTGGCGCAATGTATGAACCACCTTTCGCAGGCGGTCGAGGAGCTGAACCAACATTCGGACAACAACGGACCGGCAACGGAGTACGCGTTGCTATGCGTTCAGCGTGCCCTTATGCTGCTCAACACCCATCTCGATACATTTCGACGGCGATATGCGTATCATTTGCGACGTTGGGCGCTTGAGGGCCAGGAAATCGGAACACACAGTGCCCTGCGTACGGAAGGACCAGGCCCACCGATACGGATTGTGGTGCAGCCGGCCGGTGTACCGGACAAATCTTTCCTTAATATGCACGCGAGCGATTTAGTGGCCGATTTGAAGGCGGAAATTGCGAAATGGTGGGAAAAAATTCAAACAGCAACACCAGTCAAAGCGGTCGTTACTAGTAGCAACGTCAGCACTGCCAACAGCGGCGAACCGAAAACGAGTGCTGGCAGTCCTGCTCCGGTGCTCGGGTTACTACTGAACGATGGACCACTGCGAATCATCACACAAGGGCAGGAAATCACGTCCGAGTATGACGAACGCAGCCTCGCCGACGTGGGTTTCAAGGATAATCAGATGGTGTATGTTTCACTCGGTGGCCGGAGTGGCAGAAGACGCGAACAGAGTGAAAATCCGGCTATGCAGTCACCGCCTCCTAGAGATTGTCTACCGACTCTGTTATTGCTAAAGCCGCCATACTTTGAACAGCTGTTCCGACTGATGCAGACTTTGGGTGATATGAAAATCAGTACCATGGGCGAACGCTGTCAACCGAACACTAAGGCACAGTTGTTGTCGCGCCGTGTTTGGGACATACTTGCAATGCTACCCACCTGTCCCTCTTTTTTCAGCACGTTGAAAAATCTCTCCTTCAAGGAGAAGGAAAAAGAGAACAACGGCGAACCAAATCGAAGCGAGCCAATTGCCAAGGAAATAGATCCCCTGCTGGATGGGTGTTACACATTGGAAGAGATTCTGGACCCGTACAACCTTCAGAAGTTTATGTACGCCCTGCATATTGTTGAAAGTCTGTGCAAGTCGAAATTTGTAGGTACCTGCTGTGACAGTGCGACAGGTGGAAACGGAGCAGGATTGACACGTGTAAAGGGAGCTATTCCATACAGCGAGGGAAGCGGCAACCGTGGTTCAGTTGGAATGGCTGGTACCAGCTCCAAGACGTTATCGGTTAAAAATCAGCTCAAGCTGAAGATATCTTCATCGAAATCGCTGAAAATGCAGCAACAATCGTGTCCGAGCACCGCTGGAAGTAGCAGTAGTAAGTCACCTTCGAAAGGAAAACGACTAGATTTTGCTCCAACCTCTCCCGGCGGACCTGGGATTGCGAAACCAACTCCACTATTTAATGACGATGATCGTTCGGTCGTACTGTCATGCGAAAAGGAGAAGGAGATCCAATATGTGGAAAATAAGGAAAACGTATCTAGCACTGGCAAGCCGGACCGGGAATTGCGACTAGATGAAGCACATCAACAAACCATCGAAAATGATTTGAAACACTCGCCAACTGCCAGTGTAGAAAACGTTTCACAACAGACGCAACAGCTACTGCAAGTGCGTGGTGTCGATGAAAGTAAGAAACACATGGACGATTCGTATGAGTCTGGGATCGCCTCCACGAGCACACCACGCGGAGTGGTAGACTGGAGTGTTGAGTTTATGAGATGCGGCGGATTAGCGCACCTGTATCGCATTTTCCTGTCTGGAGTGTTGCAAAAATCATCTGATGGATCGGACGAAAATGAGCTGGACGAATGGCGGCATGATTGCTTGGCGTCGTTGTTGCGCATTCTGTGCCTGTTGGGAATGGACGAACCAAAGTCAACCGAAGTGGAAGGAAATGCAATCCTCATTCCTCCACTGAATCGCGAAACGTTGGCGCTTTTCGAACCACGTCCAACGCTTGAACGACTTGCGTCGATTTTGAACGAAGAATCGCTACCCGTCAATCCAAACCTGTTCAAGACTGGTCTGTTCGGTCGCCCGCAGGTCATACATTACGCGATGAATCTACTCGTCTGCTATGCGCACTCGTGCAAAGATGTCCGTCGTATGCTTTGGACGATTGAGGCAAACTCGTACTGGCTACAGCTTTTAATTCTGGACGATCCAGAACCGGCCGTTAGGCGTGAAGCATGCGCGGCGCTGTACCGACTATGCCTGGGTAATGCACAAACGTATTATGAGTTGATGGCACCGCTGCTATCAAAGCTCGTAGCGCTACTACCGCAGGCGGAAAACATGAAACCGCAAGCCCTCTTAGGTACGGCGGGTGTTGCGGGTCTCTACGGAGCACTATTGGCAGCTGCAGGCGATGAAGGAAAGGAACCGTATGGTCCAGCATGCCGTGATTATTTCTGGCTGCTGTGTCGATTGGTGGATGCACTTTCACCGGAGTTACTGCGAGGAAACGTAGGAATCGATGATGAGCAACATCCGCGCGATGCCATAGGTTTGGATACTATGTGTCAACAGGTGGCACGGAGCATTTTGGATCGCGACTATCTTGAAAGCCGCCATGGAAGTCCTGACGATGGACTGTTCGGGCTGCTTAATCTGATGGCAAATTTGCTAAAGTTCGATCCAGCGTTCAAATACAGTGTGGTGGGACAAGAATTCATGATCAGCGTGTTCTGCTGCCTCTTTGAGCTACCATCACCAGAGGATCGTGAGAAGCCAAAGTGCAAAAGTCACGCTGCTCGCGCTGCCGCGTACGATTTGTTGGTGGAAATGTGTCGGAACGCGCCAAAAAACTACCTTCTGTTGCACGGGAAATTGATGCAGCAGCACCGGGCTGGCCCCCATTCTCCCTATCCGTGGGATTATTGGCCGCAAGATGAGGGTCGTTCAGAATGTGGGTACGTGGGTTTGACCAATCTGGGAGCAACCTGCTATATGGCGTCGTGCATCCAGCATCTCTTCATGACACCGCAAACCCGGGACGCCATTCTATCGATCTCGACCGACGCACCGCAAAAGCATAAGGCGACGTTGGTTGAGCTGCAGCGCATGTTTGCCTACCTCATGGAATCGGAACGGAAGGCGTACTGCCCGCGATCTTTCTGCCGGGTGTACCAGATGGACCACCAGCCACTGAATACGGGCGAACAGAAGGACATGGCAGAGTTTTTCATCGATCTCGTCTCTAAACTGGAAGAGATGACGCCAGACTTGAAGAGTCTAGTCAAGCGCATCTTCTGTGGTGTCATCAGCAATAATGTTGTGTCCTTAGTGAGTTTTAACGAATGCACCACGTGATACGCGTGATGGCAACTCAGTTCGATAATCGCATGATGGATTATCGAGTTGATGTTTTTTTTTGCATTTTGATGTGTGCGTTTGTAATTCTCCGATAGTAATGAAACTACACTTTCAAAAGCGAGCGAGCTGTTGAATGAGATTCATTCGGTATCGAAAAATTCAACGCACCTTCACGTGGACGATCCTTTCTAATTGTATCCATTTCATTTCTGCTCATAGGATTGCGGACATGTTAGCAGAACGCTCGAGGAATTTTACACCGTTCGTTGCCAAGTTGCAGATATGCGCAATCTACATGAGTCGCTTGATGAGGTCACTGTGAAGGATACTCTGGAGGGCGACAACATGTACACTTGTTCGCAGTGCGGCAAGAAGGTTCGAGCTGAAAAGCGAGCCTGCTTCAAAAAACTGCCGCAGATATTATGCTTCAACACGATGCGCTACACATTTAATATGGTTACGATGCTGAAGGAGAAGGTGAACACACACTTTTCGTTCCCAATGCGTCTTGATATGTCAGGATATGTGGAGAAAACGTTGATGCCACACCATTATCAGGAGGAAAAGCGAAAATCGCAGATGCGCCGATCAAATTCACGCAACGTAAGCGAGTCATCCACGTCCGGTGATGCGAATCTTGCCGGTGCAAGTATGACAAGCCAACCCGGAGCTGCAGTTAGTGACGATAGTAGCAGTAACACAAGTACCAGCAGCACTGGTGTTATGAGTGCCGGTAGTGAGTACAATGTAGGTGAGAATAGTAGCAAAAACAATGGCACCACATCATCGGAAAAACCGAAGTGTGAAAACTTGAAGATGAAGACTATCTCTGATGGGATAAAATACCAGCCGCCTACAAGTAAGCATCAGGAAACAACGAACGGTAACCTCAGCGATAGCAGCAACGGAGATTTGCAACGGCAGCAGCAAACGATGGACGAAGAAGAATCGGAGGACTTCAACGAGAACTATGAGTACGATTTGGTAGGTGTCACGGTACATACAGGAAACGCGGACGGTGGTCACTATTACAGCTTCATTAAGGAGCGCAACGAAGATGGTGATCCAAACCATCAGGAACGCTGGTTCCTGTTCAATGATGCTGAGGTGAAGCTGTTTGATTCGTCGCAAATTGCGGCGGAATGCTTTGGAGGAGAAATGACGGTACGTGGTTTATGTTTTTCTTTTCTGCTTCATTCGTACAACACCAGCCATGTTTGAATTTAATGGACTTTAATATTGTTATACTTTGATAACTTGGGGGGAGGTTACAAATGAGTCAAGGAAGCATAAAACCCCATTATGAATAACCTGTTTACTGTTCCAATTATGCGTGATATCTGAGTGAGTTAGTAGTACGGCGGCTGGTGCTCATGCCCATATTAAAAAATCCAAAAGGATTAATTTAACTTTTATACTTTTTCCTATTGCAGAGTAAAACTTATGATTCTGTTGCGGAGAAATATTTGGATTTCAGTTTTGAAAAGACGAACTCGGCATACATGTTATTTTACGAATGGCGTTCTAACAAGGGCAAAAACGTGCAGCGTGATCAAGTAGAACAGCAGCAAGCAGCAGCCGCTTCATGTTCAACTCGAAAACGATCTTCTGTTGCAGCTGACAGTAATGTAGATAGTGATATAAACTCGGCTTCTACTTCTTTAACTGATGCTGACCTCCCTAAAATTACGATCAAGTCCAGCATCATATCGGATAGAGCAGTGAGCAGCAGGCAACAGGAACTTCTGCTTTCCTTGCCAAAGGAATCGATAGCAGTACCTGCCATAACAGTTAATCCGTCAACTGAAAAATCTCTGACCGTTGCTGCTCAAAGTAGTTTAAATCCAGTTGATACATCGTTCAGCTTGAAACCTTCGTTGCAAGTTGCGGTATCACCAACGTCCCAACAACAGCCATGCAACGCTGTTAGTGAATTTTCTACGAAAGCTCTGTCAAGTAAAATAGGCAGTGCGACACCTGCAACATCGGAAGAACAACCACCATCAAGCCAGGGGCAATTGAGAGAAAATAATGCACCTGCATCTGATGATGCAGCACGTCTAGAGCTAGCAAGTAATGAACGTGATCAAGAGACTGAAAAATTCATCCAACAACCTAGTGAAGTAGCTAAACAAAGTAAAAACCTAATTAAATGTGATATAGATACTAAGCATGCTAGCACTGCTAGAACACTGTTGACAGCATCATCACAGCAACAGGACGTGGAACCGGTGGGCACAAGAGTGGTCAGTCCCGCACCAACGATAGCTTCAGCAGCTAGTACAGCTTCACTATCACCTGCGTCTACTGCTTCCACTATATCAGTTACGTCAGCCGCACTTGCCCCAGCGGTTGCCGCTTTATCGGCTGCGGGGTCTTCAGCAATACATCCGCTGATTGCACCGCTGGCAGGATCGTCGATAGCTTCAACATCAGCCTCGACATCGTGTATTGGCGTTTCCGGAACCACTCCTTCGTCGGTAATGGCCTTCCAGGGAACGACATCGTCCGCGAAATCATCCGCTGCAAGCGCCGCCTTGCTTCATGGCGTTGTCTCGGATTCGTCACCTTCGTCTTACTCGTCGATATCATCGCTTTCAGCCCTCACGGCTACGGTCGGTGGGAACATTGCCCTCCCGATGGCAGCCGTGGTTGGGTCGACACCTGTTGGATCAGCGGGATCTTCTTTCAATGCGGCTACATCTCATGTAGTGTTACAGTCGTCATCATCCTCGTCGTCTTCAGCCTCACCCGGTTGTTCCAGCGGGTCGGCAAGTGCAAGCGCCAGTAGTAGTTCAGGGATGGTAATGGTGAATCGCATCAGTCATTCGAATAAACGACTCCGGCATCGGCCACTATCTAAGGAGCTGGAAGAGTGGATTTGGCAGGATAACAGACATTTCCTGCAAGATCGAAACATTTTCGAACATACGTACTTCAAGTAAGTGTATGAAGGGAAAAGAAATCACCAGAATGTATGAAAATTTTTGTTTATTCTTCTCTAGCTTCATGTGGCAAATTTGTGGTCACATACCGCAAAGCTTACTGGCGCTGCCGGACATAACGTGTATCGCAGCACAACTTTCTGTATCCTTTTTTATCGAAACGTTTATTCACGCAAAAGAAAAGGTACGTATTATATTTTGTGAGCGTTGGTTATAAGTATTACTTATGTTATCATTAGCGTTGAGATGTTAAGTATTTTCTGGACTAAAGATCGTAATGTTTTTTCAGCCAACGATGGTATTGTGGGTAGAGCTTTTAACGAAGCAATTTAACGCCAGTCAAGAAGCATGCGAATGGTTTTTAAGTCACATGTCAGCGGAACCTTGGTGGCCCGTCCAGGTACTGATACAATGTCCAAACCAAATGGTTCGTCAAATGTTCCAACGACTTGTGATACATGTGATTCAGCGTTTAAGGTAAGCTACGATATGATACAAGTCCACCATATGGAGATCTAAACTCGGATACTGTTTTTAAATTCCGTTACAGACAAAGTCATTGCAGCCTGTATTTGAAAGCGGAAACCGACATCGACGGTAACGAGATCATCGGTAATGTTTCATGCGTGACTCGTTTCATTAAGTCACTCATCATGCTGATGGAACATGGTGCTAAAGCACATTCGAGACATTTGTCCGAATTTTTCAGTTTGCTGTATGAATTTTCTCGTATGGGAGAGGAGGAAGCATTGTTTTTATTGCGCATCAATGTAATAAGGAGTGTTGCCGATTTTTACCTCGGGCACAAAGGACAGGATTGTGTAAGTTTCTTGGCAATACTTTATATATTTCAGGACCACTCACACGAAATTGAACACATTACTTTAGGCCAGATTGCCAGATTTTTTAGGTAACAGTTTTCTTTTTACAACCTTCAGATTGATGCCAATTCAGACAACGAAGAAAACTCTTCGGATGAAGCGCTAACTGTGGATAAATCTCGTCCCGCGTCATTGGATAAGATGATCGCACTCGTGGCTTCGTTAGTGGAACGGTCCAGAGGGCCTGATTTACGACTGCACTTGTCTGCACGCGACTACAACGCCATTGCAGGTGGTAAAGGATTCCCATTTCTGTACCAGCAAATCAAAGACAACATCAATCCCCAGCAAACGCGCCATCTAATCCATGCGCTGTGCCGTTGCGACGAACGTCTTGCCAGTCAGATAATAGCGATGCTGTTTACCGCCGTCACTAAACACACGGAACTGTGTGGACCGTTCTTTAAGCTTATCACTCTGTTAACGGAATCATCCGGAGGTCCACCCGGTCTTCCATGTTTTTCGCAGCTCGTTCTGCAGCGCGTTTGGGACGCTGCCGAGTACTGTCCTCAGTCAGCCCTGGACTGGCTGGCTGTTCAAGCTCCACGCAATAAGATCGTGCACAATTGGATACTTCAGTCGGCCGACAGCTGGGTGGAACGCTTTCTACTAGCCCATGGGAATGCGCGAGTGCGGAATGCGGCCGCCTACCTGCTGGTTTGTCTAGTGCCTTCGCAAAGCTTCCGCAATAACTACCGCGCTACATCGCATCACAAACTGTCAATACACGTGTTCCAGCAACGCGAAATCTCCTGTGAAGCGCAACTTATTCTGCACACCATTCTAAATCTGCTGCTGTTGTTGCTTCGTTCGTCGAGGAACTACACGGACATAAACGTGCACGGAACGAGCAAATTGACGGCGTATTTCAATCTGCTCACTTACTGCTTGGTGTCCAAAACGGAGAAACTGATGGTAAAACGTCGCATCTGGGGAACGAAATTTGTGAGAGATAATCGAGCTATTTAATGATTACAGGTAGGACCGCATTTAAGAGCCCTGTGGGATCTGTTTCATCCGCGTTTATCGGAACCAGCCGTTCCGGCACATCACAACAAGCAGGCACTACTAGCGTTCTGGTACCAAGCTACAATGGACTGTCCAGAAAATGCAAGCCTCGTTGCAAATTGCCCGGACATCACGAGGAATATTGCGTTTAACTACATACTGTAAGTACAAATTGATACCATTCAGTAGTACTACTCAGGGTACAAAAATGAATGAAAACAGGGTGTAACAAAAATATTCATTATAACATTAAGTAAAAGGCTGTACAATGTAGATGTTCGGTGTATGTAGTTATTCTTCGGGAACACCATTAATTCGTCCATCTGTTTTCATTAATAGTTTCTGCCGGATCAAAACGTTTGTGTTTGTGTTTCCAACAGTTCTGAACATTAGTATTTTATAATTTCTAGTGCTGACCATGACGACACGGAAATCGTAACGTATAATCGAGCAATGCTGCCAGTGTATTATGGTTTGTTGCGGATGTGTTGCCAGCAAAGCCGCCTCCTAACCCGCCAGCTAGCAGCCCACCAGAATCTACAGTGGGCATTCAAGAACATTACACCCCACCCGACTCAATACCCGTTGGCAGTGGATGAGCTGTTTCGGTTGATGACACTGTTCGCACAGCGTCACCCCGATGCAAGTGAAGCTGAACAGCGCGATGTAACCATTTTTCGTAGGACAACGCTCACAGCCTACCTAAATGGGCTGGATGCTCGAGTATCGTGGGGCACACTGATAGCGGCCTTGCGCATTCTGATAGAAAACGACGACGATCGGTTGTACGTGGTGCTGAATGGTGGGATCACGCTTTGTTTCGACGCGCTGCATACGCTCCACTCAATGTACCACGAAGCAACGGCGTGCCATGTATTTGGCGATTTGCAGGAGTTGCTAACGGAGGTGATCCTGTTGATCAGTACATTACGTGCCAGCAGCCGCGAGCAGAAAAAGCGTCCGCAACCGACTCTGATGAAAGGTTTGCCAGATGCTGTCCGTCGGTTGGCAACGCTGCTGAATACATTTAATCCACCAGAGATGCGCAATCTGGCGTTGGAGGTACTAAAAGAGTTGGTGAAGTGTGCACCGCCGGATATAATCAGTACCGTACTCGTGCCACTGCTGACTAGTTGCCATGCACCACACGTACACCATCTAATCCAGCAAGCAGCTAGCACAACCAATGCGGTAACTGTTGCATCTTCGAGTGCGACCGCTTCGACAGGTACATCTTCGTTCGGCCCACTTGGATCTTACTTTCCACGACGTGGCGTGAAAGCTGCTTGGCCACCGGTATCGAAAAATACACCCCGTCCACCGAAAGCAATGATCCAAATGAACATTCCACAGTCGCAAATCTGTGAAAAGGTCGGTAATATTGCCCATTTATTGGTTTGGTCTGCTTTTCCAAGCGGATTTTACTAATGATCGTTTCGATTTGCTCTATCTGTCTGCAGGGTTTGGACAAGGATTTTGATCTTGCTCTTGAGTTGTTTTATCGTCCGTATCATGAATTTCTCGATATTATGTTCCGTGTGGCGGTAACCTCAAATCACTTCACTGAGCCTTTGGTCCACCTATCGCTACTGACCGGAATAGAAGCAGTTGTGCTGCACTTCAACATATTTGCAAAGTTTTGGGTCGGCATCTACAATAATAAGACAACTCACAGGTAAGTCAAGGACCTTCTCGTTGTATGATACTTTTAGGCATTTTTTATGTAAGCTCGTGCGGTGTCATTCTATGTGATATGCGACAACTCTGCCGAGTCTGGCTAGTCCGATGCATTGCACATTATCGTAAGCTTCCATACTCCCCCAAGCATCAATTTGTAGAGCGATGTAAGCCACTACATAGGTCACGTCAATATTTAAGTACCTTTCGTTCTTATATACACAGATACGCCGAGATGCTTATTAAGAACCCGTTGCTCATCGATTACATCGACAACATACTGAGAGACGAAAGACTATCGCTAAATGACCCTATCATAGCGAATTTCATCGAAATCTATTATCCAAAGGTATGCAATAATGAACGCTTTATCCCAATATTAGAACATGAATGGTAATAGTTCGGTTTGTTTTAGATAAAATCCCGTCTCGTCGTGCCACGCTTGCTCGACTCCATCTGTCAGCTACTGCCAGACAAAAGCAATCTGGAAGATATATGTGGTGACCTGCAGGCAATTCGTATTATCGGACAGCGGACTGGCATTCCAAGCACGGCAAAAACAGCGCTGCAACACTCGTTACATGCCGTACTGACAAAGTTTAAGGATGAAATCTACAGTGATGGTAAGTCCAGGCATTTAGGATGTATTTCTGAACATAAAAACTTACATTTCCTACTTGCTTGTGCGATTTGGTTCATTCATGTTTTCCCCTAGAAGAAGTTCCCACAAAAAAACGTAAAGTAACCGTGCCACATATAACAATACATCCGGTTGTTCGATCACCGTCTACAGTTGGATCATGCGACGCTAGTTCCGCTTCCAAGTTGCAGGAGAAGGGTCATCCTACAATGCTACCGGTAGCGAACCAAAGCATATCGGAGGATTTATCGAGTACTTCAACAGCGCGGCTCAAGGATACCGTACCGCCGTCGATTGAAATCACCGTGCAAAGCAAAACAGGAGCTTCATCCGATTCCGGCGGTATGATGAAACCGGATTTTTCAACAGAGAAAATTGCATCCACGACTGTGGCAGGTGCGTCAACGATATCGGCTGTACCAGATACGGGATCGATGGCTGACATCAAACAACAATTACATGTTATCGAGAACAGGGATCAGAGTAGTACCACAAAAAGCATCGAAGCTGGAGAGTGCTCGAATAAAACGATTGGACCAACGGCGGTGGAAGCAAAGTCAACGATTGATCAGAATCAAAAGCAGCAGGAACAGTACTTGCGAAATCTGGTCAAAGACATTGAAAGCCATATTGAGCTGATATTTGAGTGCTTGGATGACGATGATGGTAACAACGAAGACAATGCAGTACAACAGCAGCATGAGCAACCGGAGGAACGAGAGGACGAAATGAGGACTAAAGCGGCAGCATCGGCAGCATCGTCGGAAGATAGAGAGGAGCAGAAGGATAAACTCGTCGTAGTAGATGGTAATGCCGGTAGCAAAACCGTTGAAAGTGCTACCACGACTTTGTCCGAGAGTGCTACATGGCAAAAGGTGGGCGACGGCAGCCCTATCCATCGTCCTATAAAAATGGCAAAGAAAACAATTGTTCGAGATACGAAAGGCATGACTGAGGCGGCGATTTGTGAACTGGATCCTCACAGTCAGGAGGAGAGTAAATCAGCCGAGCCTGCGGTTATTGACGGTTAATGGTTAAAGGCAACGAGTAGCAATGCCGGTGCAGATATCCTTCACATTAATGCGCCAGCAGCTTCTTCAATTAAGTTGGAATATTATGCTGGTCGTACAATTGCATACAATTGCTCATAAACAGGAATATGAAGCTCACGATGTCTTCGGATTGAAGAGTAACAATCCCCCCTCCCGCCTACTATATGCATCTGATCGTTTGATATATTCTTGAGAAGGATAAACATTAGTTTTATTTTGCATTTTCATAAACGTTTTTTCTCTCTATCCCTTCCTCTCTATCTTTTGATAATCTGTACGATATTGTTATCATGATTGTGAATTGTATTATCATTATTATTATTATTACTGTGACCATTTATTCAATCAAACCTGTTATACACAGTTATGAAACCACCAAATCACATTGAGCGATTACAACAAAAATACACGACAGACATCGAAGAAACAGAGGTGCTTTTCGAAGTAAAAAAAAAATAATCGAAGAGTGTACAATCCGGTAGTACATCAGCGACTGGCGCACATGATGGTGTTATACACTCTTGCACACTCTTGAAAGCGAAATGCGGTTCGAACTTAATTTGAGAGTGATTGGAGCAAACGAAAACATGAAGTAGAGTTTTTGTTGAGTAAAAAACGAAAATGAATGGAAATGAGTGTGAAGTGAATGAGCGAAGGAAGCACGGTGAGTAAACCATAACTGTTATTTGTTGAAGGCTCCATTGAGCAGCAATTGTGTCAGTGTTGATGACTGTTACGATTGCTTCAGGCGATGCGTATGAAATTAACAATTTTATTTAAGACTGCCTTGAGACAGTCATAAATTAATTTCAATTCGCTACAGGGTGTATAAGAGAAAAAGGAGATATCCTAACCCATTTTATATTTTTTCACTTATCGTCAAGTTCAGGTCTTGGGCAACGCTGTTCCACAAAAAGAGGAACCACCAACATAACTTCGACTACGGAATGTTGAAAAGTAACACATTGAGCGTTTTATGTGAAATTGAACGAAAAAAACATATAATTGCTGCGCGCTTCGACGAAAGGACGGTACGTTCTTCTTATTATCGCTGTACAGAATGTGGCGTCTCTCTCTCGTCCGGAGCGGCTCCATCCATTGTAAGGATTTATGCTTTTATATGTTAAAAAGAGGTTCCTTCTTTTACCGCTATTGAGAGATGGAATGAGATTCCGAGATAAACGGCTTGTTTTGCTCTTCGTTTTCTTCATTTCCTGCACCTCTTTGTTTACATGTGTGGTTCACCTTGTAATGTATTTTTACCCTCGCTCTCTTTTCTTTCGATCAGTTAAAAGAAGTGTTTCGCCTGAGAGAAATGAGCTAGATTTAATATTGTCTACTAATGGAAGTAAGAAGAAAAGCCCCAAGGTAGTAAAGATATACGCGGTGAGATATGGTATTTATTATTACGCTAGCTAGTCTAAAAATTTCCTTTCCCCGACATTTTTATTCTTATGGAGCTCATTTTTATTTTCGATTATTAAAATTATGATTGTAAATTGATGGTAACAAATGGAGGATCTCGGTGGTCCGTGCAGTTTCGTACATTTGATTCACATCCGAAACGTCGTCAATGTTAAATTTTATATGTTACAGCATTCAAGGGAAGATACTAATTTTCATCCTTGGATGTCGGGATAAAGTGCATCGTGTCGAACACGCGAGTGGTGATAGAAAGTGCTACTTGGGTGGACACCAGAAAGGAGCAGAAGCAGAAGCTTCCGGTGCAGGAGTGAGTAACTGAATCAGGATGAAAAGTCTCCCCCGCAACATTTGGATAAGGTTTCTAGCGCTATCATCGACAGGAGAAATGCTGTGAGCAATGGCGTAAACGCAGATTTTTTAAAGATAGGCCCGCAGAGACTCGTCGTTGCCATGGTCGAGCTGAATTTTAAGGTTTGTGAATATGAACAACTACCGGTGAGGCAAAAGCTGGGTATCATACATCCAGTATACAACAGGGCAAGAAACTGTGCCTGAGGCCAACTCCCGAGCAAGCACAGCTGTCAGTGCCCAACCCAGAATATCCATGATAAGGTTTCTAGACGGTGAGAAAACGCCCCGTAAAATAGTGTTTGAATCAACTGATATATAGCCGCCATAGGAAAAAAAGACGAATGAAGCCGGAATGGCTGACAGTCTCTTTAGGCCATTTCAGTAACAACAGTTTTCAATGCTACCTTCAGAATCATGTCCGAACTATCTTCTGAAGACAGGCGGCACTAACCAAGGATTTCTAAGGAAGCTTCCAGTTTTATAGGTTGAACATAGATCGTGATCTTAGTCAAGGTTACGAACTTTCCTACCATTTTTCGAAAGTAATTTCGTTCATCAGATCAAAACAAAATTCGTTGATGTTCGAAGTCTGAGCTCCTACAATTTGCTTCGGGTTGCAAGGAGTTGGTGTTGGTTGCGCCAATTTCTGCAGGAGTTCCGCCATCTGGAGAAATTCTCACTGAAGGTATTGTTTTACATCAGGCATCCTGATTGGTATGGTTCTTGAATCCTCGTCGCCAAATTGTTGTGTCCGGTATATATGTAATAGTGTTTTACTTGTTTCAGCTCTAAACCTATGTTGTTGTATAGCGCTTAAAGAGGCTTTGCACCTTTTGGTGTCTTTCGCCTCTAGCCTCTAAACCTTGATTTCGATTATTTACCTATAACTGCTTTCATGTGATCCTGCAGGTTGCTGTGATGTTTTTACAACATTAAACATTCAATTATTGCTGTGATCTAACAGAATTAAACAATTTTTCATTTGCGGATAATCCGTTCTCGGCATAAGACACCCATGTTTAGAAAACACAATTTCATCAATTAGAAAAACACAATTTCATGCATACCAGTTAAATAAATCAGAAGATTTGCTTTTTTATATTTTTGTTGTTAATTTTTTTACATTCCTTCGAATGGTCAGTATGGTTGTTGCAGTTGATTTGTGTATAACATTTGCAAAAACAACGTTGACGTTTGTCGGTTGTTTGGCGCGCAAACCCTCGCTGTCATTCAGCTTGGTGCTTTGTTTATTGTTTTTTTACCGTCTGCGGAAGTGAGTGTTGCGAAAATGTATTCTACAAATACTGGAAAATTTAATGCGGAAAGAGCGGATGGGTAATTATTTTGCACTGTTGAAATGATCAAACAAACAAAATGCATCAATGTTATCGTAAATTTGCTAATTTTCCAGTGATGATACGAATGAGATCGGCTATCGGCA
This sequence comes from Anopheles dirus, assembly GCA_000349145.1. Classification (NCBI taxonomy): domain Eukaryota; kingdom Metazoa; phylum Arthropoda; class Insecta; order Diptera; family Culicidae; genus Anopheles; species Anopheles dirus. The sequence continues at coordinate 1,033,692 of KB672968.1, forward strand.
ATCGCGAGAGAATGACCAAATCGATCTGAAGTATGGATTCGATCGAGTGAAGGATACTCAGGAACGCACAGGCTACCTGATAAACATACATTCGGTAAGGGAACGCTGCGCCGATACCATAACGATGCTTAGTGAGAGCTCCTTAGCATAATCATGTTTTATTTGTCATTTCGCATGATAGACCGAAATCTTGAATGATGATCGCCGTTTGGTAGCAGCACTGGACATGTACTTCCTACAGATGGACGGCAGCCGGTACAAAATGACGGTCATCTACGCACCGTATCTTCTGCTGATCACACGTGATGGTACCTCACTGGAGCTGGCCAAGTTCATAGGTAAAAAGTATTCCGGACAGCTACTAAGCGTGGAGCACATTCAAAAGGAGGATCTCGATCTTCCGAATCATCTGAGCGGCTTGAAGCAGAACATGTTGAAACTCAGCTTTCCCAATACGACGCAGATGAACAAGGTAAAGCGGGATCTGAACAAAGCCGTGCAGAAAAATCGTGAACGCGAAAAAGCCAATACGTACTACATCCAAATGTTGAGCACGTCACTATCGACGGCAATCCGATTCGATGGCACCGATGGGGAAGGCAGCGGACCGAATCAGAATGTAGACTTTTACGACTACATTGTTGACATGCGTGAGCATGACGTACCGTATCATGTGCGTGTGTCTATTGATCTGAACATCTTCTGTGGCACGTGGTACACGATCCGGTGCCGTGGAGGCGATGAGCCACCCATCATCACACCCCGACCGGACATTATCGATCGTCCCGAGCCTGTCGTACTGGCGTTCGATATCGAAACAACGAAGCTCCCGCTGAAGTTTCCCGATGCACAGACTGATCAAATTATGATGATTTCGTACATGATAGATGGGCAGGGATACCTGATTACGAACCGGGAAATAATTAGCGGCGACGTGGACGATTTCGAGTACACCCCGAAACCGGAATTCGAAGGTAATTTCATTGTGTTTAACGAACCGACTGAGCTGGGACTGTTGCAGAAATTCTTCGACCATATCCTTGACGTGAAGCCACACATTTTCGTCACGTACAATGGCGACTTCTTCGATTGGCCATTCGTGGAGGCCCGCGCAGCGGTACATGACTTGGATATGAAGCGGGAGATCGGGTTCTCGAAGGTGAACGGTCGTGATGGTAATTATCTGTGTCGCCCTGCCATGCACCTCGATTGTCTGTGTTGGGTGAAGCGTGATTCATATCTGCCAGTCGGTTCGCATGGACTGAAGGCAGTCGCCAAGAGCAAATTGCGCTACGATCCGGTCGAACTAGATCCGGAAGAAATGTGTCGTATGGCCGTTGAACAACCGCAAGTGTTGGCGAACTATTCTGTATCGGATGCGGTTGCGACGTACTATCTGTACATGAAGTACGTTCACCCGTTCATTTTCGCCCTGGCAACGATCATTCCAATGGAACCGGATGAAATCTTGCGCAAAGGATCGGGAACGCTTTGCGAATCGTTGTTAATGAAGGAAGCATTCAAGGTGACCATCGTCTTTCCTAATAAGCAGGTTTCGGAGCTCAATAAGCTCACTTCCGATGGGCATGTGCTGGACTCGGAGACGTACGTCGGGGGTCACGTTGAGGCACTAGAATCGGGCGTTTTTCGTGCTGATATAAGTACCCGCTTTCGGCTTGATCCAGACATGATCGATCAGTTACAGCAGAACGTTGGAAAGGTACTCGAACATGCAATCGTCACTGAAGAAGGCGTACCACTGTCGGATGTTACCAATTTTGAGGAGGTAAAAACCGAAATATTAAGTGCCCTGCAGCAGTTACACGATATTCCGACACGGTTAGAGCAACCGGTCATTTACCATCTGGATGTCGGTGCTATGTACCCGAATATTATCCTCACCAATCGGCTCCAACCGTCGTCGATGGTGAGTGAGACCGATTGCGCTGCGTGTGATTACAACAAACCGGGCGCTCTCTGCAAACGAGACATGGAGTGGTTATGGCGCGGCGAAATGCTTCCAGCAAGCCGTAACGAGTTTCAGCGCATTCAACAGCAGCTCGAGACGGAGAAGTTTCCTCCGCTCTTTCCCGGTGGACCGCAGCGCGCCTTTCACGAACTTTCACGTGAGGACCAAGCAAACTACGAGAAGAAGAGATTGTCAGACTACTGTCGCAAAGCGTACAAGAAAACGAAGGTTACTAGATTGGAGACGAGAACGTCCACTATCTGCCAGAAGGAGAACAGTTTCTATGTCGATACCGTGCGCGCTTTCCGCGATCGACGGTATGAATATAAAGCCCTCACGAAGGTTGCCAAGGCGGCGGTAACGGCGGCCGTGAAGAGTGGCGATGCGGGAGAAATAAAGGCTGCAAAGGGACGGGAGGTTCTGTACGACTCACTGCAGCTTGCACACAAGTGTATCCTGAACTCTTTCTACGGATATGTGATGCGGAAGGGAGCTCGTTGGCACAGTATGCCCATGGCAGGCATCGTCTGTTTGACCGGCTCGAACATTATCACGAAAGCGCGAGAAATCATCGAACGTGTGGGACGACCCCTGGAGTTGGATACCGATGGTATCTGGTGTATTTTGCCAGCGTCATTTCCCCAAGAATTTACGTTCCGTACTACTCACCAGAAAAAGAAGACGATCAACGTGTCCTATCCGAACGCCGTGTTAAACACGATGGTGAAGGATCACTTTACGAACGAACAGTACCATGTGCTGGATCGGCCACACTCGTCGGATGGGAGCGGTGCCGAATACTCCATTCGGGCGGAGAATTCCATATTTTTCGAGGTAGATGGTCCTTACCTGGCGATGGTGTTGCCCGCCGCTAAGGAGGAAGGGAAAAAGCTGAAAAAACGGTACGCGGTATTCAACTTCGATGGGTCGCTGGCCGAACTGAAGGGTTTCGAGGTGAAGCGTCGGGGAGAGCTCCAGCTGATTAAGATCTTCCAATCGTCCGTTTTCGAGGCGTTCCTACAGGGATCCACACTGGAGCAGTGCTACGCGTCCGTGGCCAAGATTGCCGACTATTGGCTGGATGTGCTGTACAGCAAGGGGAACAACATGCCCGACAGTGAACTGTTCGAGCTGATTTCCGAGAATCGATCGATGTCACGCAAGCTGGAGGATTATGGTGAACAGAAGTCCACTTCCATTTCCACCGCGAAACGGTTGGCCGAGTTTTTGGGCGACCAGATGGTGAAGGATGCCGGGTTGGCGTGTAAATTTATTATATCCCGCAAACCGGAAGGTGCACCCGTAACCGAGCGAGCCATTCCGTTGGCTATATTTCAATCGGAAGTCAGTGTTCGGCGACATTATTTGCGGCGTTGGTTAAAGGATAACACGATGGGCGACGCGGACATTCGCGATGTGCTTGATTGGAACTATTACATCGAGCGGTTGGGAGGCACGATTCAAAAGATCATTACAATCCCTGCTGCGCTTCAGGGACTGAATAATCCGGTGCCACGAGTGCAACACCCCGATTGGCTGCACAAGAAAATGTTGGAAAAAAATGACACCTTGAAGCAACGACGTATAAGTGAAATGTTTAGTTTAGCTCCTCCAAAACCGGCAGCCACCACCAGCAACGAGCTAACCGACGTTGAAGATCTGGTCCGTAAGCAATCAACTGCAATCGGGAATACACCGGGTGTTCCTGTGGCTCACAAACGCCGCCGAGAAGGATCTGACAATCACGGTGAGGAAAGCACGAATAATGAGCCAACGGAATCGATTCCAAAGACCTGGCGTGACGCACTGGGAAGTCCTCCACCGCCCGGTACAAACCGGAAAGAGTTAATCGAGTGGCTGCAGTTCCATAAGCGCAAGTGGCGCTGGCAGTTGTCCCAGCGAAACCGCCATCGTCACGATGGGCGCAATAGCAAGCGAATGCGAACGGAAGCTGACAACGGTGTCGGTGGTGTGATGGCACCCACCAGAGCGACGACGTTGGGTGGATTCCTGCGCAAAACGCAACGATCGTTGATTGAGCAAAGCTGGCAGATTATTCAACTTATACCGGTGGACGATCTGGGCAATTTCACCGTGTGGGCGATGGTAGGCGACGAACTGCACAAAATTCGGCTTTCCGTGCCGCGCATCTTTTACGTAAATCAACGCACACCGGCTCCCCCGGAAAATGATGGCACTGCACCGGGTGGTGGTTCAAGGTCGATGTGGAAAAAGGTGCACCGGGTGTTGCCTCGCGCACGGCCCGTTCACCATCTGTACCAGTACGTGGTGCCAGAGCAAGTGTTCCGAGACAACCGGCTCGGTTTGCTGGCCGATCTTGCAACGCCTGACATCGAGGGCATTTACGAGACGCGGGTGACGCTGGAATTTCGCGCACTCATGGAGCTAGGTTGTGTCTGTGCGGTACAGCGATCGGAGGCAAGGTCACTAGCGGCATTGGCGACTAAAGATCTCGACTCGTTCAACATCCAGCAGCTTGAGATGCGTAGCGTTTCCTCCACACCGTATCTAAAGAACACAACGGACGGTGGCATCAACATGCGCAAGATGTTTCTCTATCAGCATGTGTCGCCCACGGGTAAGCGCGAAATGTGGGGTCTTTTTTCACCAGCCAGCAAGAAAGCGCTCGTGATCGTTCTGGACACCGTACGCACGAATCAATTACCAACGATCAAGAATTTGTACGCCTCGGAACGGATGGCTCTCTTGACTGCCGGCGGGGGAGATTCGGGTGCAGAATTGCTTCCCCCTTCGGACATGACATTCGAGGTGTGCATGGAAATCGACGCAAAGCAAGTCTATCAACGTGTGGCACGTGCACTAACTGCGTACCGCGATGAAAAACGTGGCCCAACGCTCCTGTGTTTGCAAACGGCTTTCGGGCTGCACAAGCTGAATCAATTGTTGCCGATGTGTCTGGAGTTTCCGGAGGTTTCAATACATATCGCGGACGATGCGGCCCTTCTGTCCGGACTCGACTGGCAGCGACATGGTGCTCGGTCGATGATACGACACTTCCTCAATCTGGGTCGTGTACTGCAAATGATGCTCGAGCAGTGCCGCTACTTCCAGCTGCCCTTGGGCAATATGCCTCCGGATACGGTTCTGTTCGGGGCGGATTTGTTTTACGCTAGACTGTTGCAACGGCACAATTTTGTCCTCTGGTGTTCGTCCGGGGCGCGGCCAGATCTCGGCGGACGTGAAGCTGACGACAGTCGACTGTTGGCAGAGTTTGAGGATAACATCACCATCGTACAGAACCGCGCGGGTCTATACCATTCCGTTTGTGTCGAGTTAAACGTCGAAAGTTTGGCCGTTTCTGCTCTGCTCCAGGCTAGCAGGGTGCAGGAACTGGAGGGTACATCGGCCGCAATCACGTTCGATATTATGCCACAGGCGTCCCTGGAAGAAATGATCACAACTGGCCCGAACAGCCAGCACATATCCAACTACGATGAAACGGCCCTCTGCAGTCAAGCCTTTCGCGTGATGCGCATGATGGTAAACGCATGGCTGCGAGAAGTGTCCATCAATCGTAACGTGTTCTCCGACTTCCAAATCATCCATTTCTATCGCTGGGTTCGATCCAGCCGTGCCTTGCTGTACGATCCCGCCCTGCGCCGTGCGCTCAACACGCTCATGCGGAAGCTGTTCCTACAGATCGTAGCGGAATTTCGGCGGATGAAAGCGGAGATTATATATGCGGATTTTAATCGCATCGTGATCGACACTGGTAAGCGGACGGTTGTCGATGCCATCAGCTACACGGACTATGTGGTGCAGAACATTCGCAACCGCGAGCTCTTTCACAGTGTCTCGCTGTCGTTCCAGCAGGCGTGGGAATTTCTGTTGTGGATCGATCCAACGAATTATGGCGGTGTGCGAGGCAATCTTCCGAAAGAAGCGATCACGTCGGGTGATGTAGATGCCACTCAAGAGGAACCGGACGAAGAGGAGCTGGCACTGGAAATGAACTGGAGCGTATCAGAGCAGCTACCGAACGAGCGAAGATGTCGTGCAAATTTCGAAAGCTTCATCGTATCGTTTCTGCAGACCCTGGCCGAAGGAGCGACCCCTGAGAACGGACTCAAAAAGCTGGCCTGCATGGCGTACGGTATGGTGCAGAAAATGCATGATGGATGTGCGCGAGGCGCGAACGGACCAGCGCTGGAGTTTATAAAGGCCATCACCAAAGCGCTAACCGCCTGCAAAGATACCGAGGAACAGTTAACGACGATGCGCCGCAACATGCTGCTGCTCATCGGGGTGGGCGATTTCAGCGATAAAGCCGTGTGGAAAGAATCGATCAAATCGTTCGTGCTTACCGAGGTCATCTGCCAGGCGTGCAACCATTGCCGTGATCTGGATCTATGCAAAGACACTCACCGAGCCCTGAAAGACGGCGACCAGCCAGTATGGCTGTGCGCGCAATGCAACGTCGATTACGACAATACTGAAATCGAGATGCGGCTGCTGGATGTGGTGCAACGCAAGCTCATGTCGTACACCCTGCAGGATTTGCGGTGCACCAAGTGCAAGCAAATCAAACGAGAAAACCTTACAAAATACTGTACATGCACCGGGAATTTTGAAAACCTCATCTCTACATCGGAGCTGCGTCGCTTGCTTCAAACGTTCCATACGCTGGCCAAAGATTACCGTATGCCTGTGCTCGAGGAAACTGTTCAACACATACTGCACACCTAACTTCGTTACATCCGAAGAGCGTCGGGTTCCGAATGTTTTCGCCATGTCGATGCCCTGCCTGGGTTGCTAGCAGGTTAACGTTTATGCAATTTTTCTTTTCTTCTTTAAATAAACGTTTCACACGGTATCAGTGTACTTTTTACATCTGTTTCAGAAGCAGTAGTTTAGTTCCTATTGTAAGAGGTCTGCTTTTTGATGACCGGGAGCGAATTAAGCATTCGCATTAATTGGCTCGATTTTAGGTTCCTCGAACTTGAACGCCGGGAAGGCCGTCATATCCTCGCCTTGACCGCCACCGTACTGTTTGGCCAGCTTCTCCATCTCCTGTTTCAGTTCGCGTTCAATTTCCGGCGTTGCATCGACCAGCTTGCCTCCGCTAAAATTATATATGGTGAATACAAATGAATCGTTAATAATATGCGGACTAGAACGGTAGATTGATTGTTTTCTGGCATCGTTAACTATATACTGACAGTCAAGTTACATTCAAATACTGAACTACTAATCGTACCTAGATTACCTAGCTTGACTCGTTTAACTCACTCGAAAGAATATTCTGAACCTTTTGTTTTGTTATATATATGTTATATATCAAAACAAACATTGCTGCGTACGTGAGAATGGTCCAATGGTCCGGATTTGGTACCATTTCTGTAATGCGATAATTATTTAAAGAAATCATCGTGTTTCTGTGAGATAAAGTTTAATAAACCATACAAAAACAAAACATGAAAATAACTATAATTGTAATGAACTAGCTTATCGTTACCAGCATTACACATTGAATCAAAACGAGCCTGAAAATCTCATGACATGAACACACTACGGTATTCATTGCAAGTTTCATGTTTATCCCCACAAGGGAACTGCACTACTGGAAATGTTTTCCGTATTCTCGAATTCTACAGCAATTGGAGTAACATTAAATAACGACAATGAGTAAACCTAAATTAACATGCAGCACGTTTGGTTATGTTTTTATGTTACAATCTAATACTTCTACTTACGCGCTCTGGCTCTTCTGTGCGTATTCGCGGAGCTTGGTAACGAACAGTTGCTGGATCGGATCGCTAGCCTTTGCCAGCAACACAGCAGAAACGCCGTAGTTTCGACGAGCCTGCAGTCCCATGACCCGGGCAGCGGACAGAATCTGGTTGGTCAGCATCTACCGGAGGAAAAACAATAGAGTTTAGAGCCAAAATAACCTCCAATCTGAAGTTATGTAACTTGGAAACACTTGGAAACTTCCGTCCAGCAAACGCATACACGTTACTAGGAGATAAGTTCAATGCTTATTCTCTCCTATCCCAGTTGCTTCAGTTATATCTGCATAATTCCACCTACCTTCGGATTATTTTACTCACGAAAACGTCGATTTCGCTGCGGGCTCAGGTGCAAGAAGATTTTGCGATTTCGAGAAATGTCAGTATGGATAGAGACCAGGTCGCCGAAAACCCCCGTTTTGACGTTAAAAAAAAAGAAAATAAAAAAATTGAACCTGTCACCCGGTCACCTATCTGTCAAACGATGTTTACATTTTGTTCGAACGATCGAGAATGTCATATATAAATGATAAACTAAAAAAACTGTATTCTCCAGTTGCTAGTTGCTTCTGATATCCTCCTCCAAGGAAACGGCAGGTTACTGCATTGTATGAAGATGGTTTCGTTCGTGGAACAATAAAACAGATTAATTATACATACAGTGGACGCAAAAGATAATCTGTTCTTACAAAACGAGATACAATTTCGCCTACTCAATGCGAGTTGTTTGATAATTATGCATGTGTGCTCATGACGTCAACAAAAATTACCCGTAGACGTCAAACTTTGTTTTCAAGATGGCTACCATGACGGGTCTATGACCTTGCTTACATCGCTTTGTGTTTATAATCAAGGAGATATAAAGGAGGTGTAGTCATAGCGATCGACCGTTTTTTTTAGCAATTTAACCTCAGCTGTCAAAACGGCTGTGTAGTGGGACAGAGAACGCACACGTACGGTACAATTTTGACAACTGTAGTCATTCCCCGTTTCACTCTTTCACGACGACCAAATGTTCTACATGACTACACCTCCTATATATCTCCTTGGATTCAAGCACGGCCAGTCGGTGTCCATTGGCGAGGGATACACGAGATTTCTTGGTTTGGGCGCCCTCGTGAGGTAGGCCATGGAGCCTCCCGAAGGTAGCTGATCTACCTCTATGCAAGCGTAACAGGGTAGGCATATCGTACCCGAATCCTCTGCACGCTTCACTCCTACGAGATGAAAGCTAAGCACTCTGAGCGTACCCATTTTTTGTGAACAAAAAACCCTCAAAGTTATCTCACCAATACATAAACATCTCTCACGTGAGCGCTCTTCGGGTTTTCTCATTGCTTCGTATCCGTTCCACCCTACAAAAGCGGAACCAAATGGGCGTCCTCCTACTTCGTTTTGTATGACTTCGGGTTTGTGGGCCTGTGTAGCGTCGGCCATTGCGCTCAAGTGGGTGACTGTGTGAGCGACCAAAGAGCGAGCGGACGCGAAGGAGCGAGATGATAGGAGGGGGGCAACTCAATTGGGGGAAAGAGATGCAAAAAGAGAAAACCGCCGGAGCCGGGAGAGGTAATGGCGCTCGCACTATAGGGCAACCGCTAGAAACTGGCCGAATCGCGAAAATACCATGGTAAGTTCTGTTCGAGCTCTTTTCCGTTCGAGCAGTTGTCTCGCTAGAAGATTTCGCTGGCAGGAGGAACAGGAAAAACGGTTCAATCGATACGAAAATCAGTAATCAACTATATACATTTATTTATGGGTTCTGGGCTATGGTTATGGGTTCTGTAGACAGTGTTGTAGAAATGCAGCACTGGTACGGGTACGGATCCGACGTCTCTCGAAGGATGCACAGGCTCTCCGTACCTTAAGCTCGCGGTCCACAATCCGAGTTTCGACCTGAGAACGCACCCGAGTTTTTTGACAACCAACAAAACTCGGCCCGAGACCGAACCGTTGTGGACGGTACAACCGAGAACGGCTCCTGAGACCGGGTTGTTTACATTTTGTTTTTATTAAAAATTTCC
>KB672968.1:1050332-1158939 GCA_000349145.1 Anopheles dirus
GGTGTGTGGAGGAGGAGAATGAACCACGAGCTAGCTGAGCTGTTTGGCGAACCTGACATCTTGACGGTGGCGAAGGCCGGGAGGATACGTTGGTTGGGACACGTGATGAGTATACTGGACTCTTGTCCCACCGCAGAGGCGCAACAATATCAGGTTGTGGAACAGATTGATACCAGCAAATGGGGTAATTTGTTTTATAAGTTAGTTGCAATATCAGGTTGTGGGACAGATTGATACCAGCATATGGAGTAAGTTGTTTTACAAGTTATTTACTTACTTATCAGGCGCTACCATGTTTGGGCCTACCATGCCTCATCTCACAAAACCATTGATGTCTTTGTTATCAAGGTATGCCAACATCTATTTTGACCTATTTCTTTCACTTAACATACATATATAGTTGGTCATGGTTTCTTACAGTCCTGATTGCTGATTAGTCTGGCCGGGATTCCAACAGAGCTTATTGTGATGCAGAGTTTTACACTCGTTATGTTGTCGTATGTGGAAAATCGATAAAAAGGTGGAAGCTATGGGGTTGATGCACCGCTATCTGCTTCTTCCGCATGGTTTAGATATGGTCTTTGGAATATTTACTTTTTCGGAATCGTCTTTGATAGTAACAACTATCTCTCCTGCGTGTGGGTCAATACGCAGAAGACCGGTTATTCATCACCGTCATACCCCTGTGATTGCTGTCGTCTAACCCATCTTCTTTCTTGTATATGAGATAGATGATACCAAGACTCCAATCAGAAATCATCGATTCGCTATTCCCTACTTCAGCATCTATTTGATGATTTTTATTAATTAAAACAGCAGATTCTTGATCCGCTCGGCTGTGATTTCGTCGGTCCCCGGTGCTCCGGTCGTTGTTGTTCTTGAGGCAACGTATGGCCTTTCAGGGTTTCTTCAAGGCTAAGTGGCAACAGCATGTTATGATTTGCTAGTGGAGCTTCTAGTTCGTCTTAGAACTGATCGTTTACGAATACATAGCATTTTAGTTGAAACAAACAAACAAATTATGTAAGCATGGTGTAGTAGATGCATTCGAAAGGCAAGATGTAGCATTAGAAAGGAATTTTATTTATTTATTTATTTCATGTTAAATTGTCCTCTATACAATTGCTGCGGCACGCTGATAATCTAGCTTACAAACTCCACTTTGTTCTACACTTTGTTCAAACCAAAAATGAGCTGTGCTTGAATATACCAGTTTACTGGATGAAATCGTAATAATTATCGCAAGGGTTAAATTGTCATGCCATTGATAATATCGGTTCATTTAAGTCATGAGACTCATTAGCAATGAAGATTCGTAACTAAAACACATTGACTAACTTTAAAACGGTGTTCCAGCGATTGTAGATCCAGCAATATACAACGAGTTCGATAGTTGGGCATAGTGCTTCCATGAAACACCTCCTTGATACGCAATTTTAAGTTAGCCTAGTAAATTTTAGTTGTATTCATAATCGGCTCCCTGTTTTTTATTCGTCCTCTCTGTTTTTTTTTAACTTGTTGCTATTATGCGACAACCGTATGACTAAATAATAATCAAAACAAACTCTTGTAAGCAATATAAAAAGGGATTTCAAACAGAAAGGATCACTGTAGCCAAGAGTTATGCGATAAATAATTCCTAATAACTTAGAAACATTATTTATTGTGTGTTGTTATTGTGTTGTGACATTTTAAATTATGGTCCAATTAAACTCCAAAGTCGTAATGACCTTGATGACGTTGTGAAACGCTGAACGAGATGCTCATCCTTAGCCACGTACTGTATATGATCTAGAGAAGCGGTAGAATCGTTGCAGCTATAAGTTCTATGAGCTACAATGACTATGACTTCACTATGAAAGCTATGATTACTGGTATCGTATCGTAAAAGCTATGACTATGTTTTAAACCCAATATTCGTTTTTGCTTATAAAAAATAGGCGCACTCGGTTCAATGTGCTTAACACTAACGGTCAAATCAGCTATCAATTGATATCTTTGCCACTTTAAGTTTTGATTATATGACGGTTATAGCTATCCACAAACGGTTTTTACTCAAAATCTTATAATTGTGCGAAGTTGTTTTAAAATGAATTTTATTTTTATTGACCCCGTAAATGTTCTTAAATACAGCTAACGTGCAAATTTTACGTTAATTGATAACTAGAAGGCTATTTTTGGCTTTAACCAATTGAGCTTTGGCGTAAACCGATTGAGCTGACACGTTCACCAATTATTCGCTCATTATTAAATTTTAAAATAGAGTTTTTGTTGCCATTTCTTCTCGTTTATCAAATAAAATCCGTTTTTCCAAAAACAACAAAAACATCAAAAGTTATAAATAATACATTTTGTAGCCTGAATACATAATACTGAATACATAATACATAAGAAATATATCCGAATTTTGTGATCAAACCTGTAGAGATGGCATAACTTAAAAAAATAAAAATAAAAAAAATCAAAAAAACTTCCTCGGACTGCACCAGTACAGGCATTACACAGGCAGCAGGCCACTACTTACCAGGTAGTGAAGAAACACTGCCTCTAGAATACAAGTAGGATCATCATTTAGCTCGGGTAAAGATTGACTACCTCAACCCGCGCGTGTCTCAAACCTTGAAACGTGACACTTTCTGATTTTTTAAACAAAAAATGTTTTAAAAAATACAAAACTGAAATAAATCATCATCATCAGAGCCCTCATGACAAATGCAATATTGCGAATAAAATCGACTTGAACAAAAAGACTCTGCATAAAAACCCTCACCGCCAAATACATTTTACAGAAATGAATTTCATGGAAGTATAACGAGTTCCAAACGTTCCAAACCTGATAAGAAGCTAGATGTCCTTGGATACCAGGCTCTGCGTGTGTTGCATCTATGAACGTCTTTGCCCCTTACTATCCTCTCCTCCAGATATCTAGGCAGAAGCCCATTCAACATTTTATTGTATGATACATAACAAGCTGTTTCACCGACATCCACTGAAGCATATCAAGCATGACTCTGGACGAAGTGCGTCTTGGGCACCTAAGAATAACTCCCATAGTTTTATTTAGAAACCTTTATATTCGTTGTAATTATTCTTGGTTTGCGAAAAACAATATTGAAGCACATAATTCAAAGTATGGTGCAACTATGGATTTGTAGAGCTGAATATTAGCTAGAAGATTTAAGTCTCCCTGCATATGGCACCACATTTTTTTTGCCACTTTCGCGATCATTTCATGAATGCGTGTGTCAAACTTTAGTCTCAGTTCATCAATCGTATTCTGGCTAACGATGATTGTCCTCGATATGGTTTGGTTAATATAACCATATAATTTGTCCTTTTTTAATTTAACACCAATTTTGCGTTTTAACCATCTGAATATTTCAGCTCCCCTATGTGTGATTATTAGATTATTAGATTAATTTGACCGTTTGAGATAAAATAACGTAATTCTAATGATTTTTCATAGATATTTCTTGAGTTTCGTTTTCATTCCAATACGACTAATGGTCAAAAGTTGTGTGGATGATCTGATGATCACGTGCGCGAATTCGACCTATGTACGATTTCTTTTGTGGTGGTAATGAAATTGCGACATTTGAGTAAAGCGTATTCAAGTGGCAGGGTTACGGTTGCACTTGTCCGGTTCAATCAACTGGTCCGTTGAAAGCGTCTGGTAATTTTTCAGCAAGCAAGAACAAGACCATGATGTGTAACGAATTGCGGTAGATGCTACTAACACACGAACGGGGAGAAGTTCACAAAAAGGCTTCGTCGGTGAATTCGGCGAAAAGAAAGGAGAAGAGCCAAGACGAAAATAAATACAGGCCAACGATTCTTAAAGGAGACAGATGGAACATGAAGGCAGCAGCCGATGGGCAAAAGCCAGCGCAAGACAGCGAACGGGATACCAAAGTGAAGGGAAAGCGAGACCAAAAGTAAATCCTAAAGAACAGATGACAACAAACATTCACGGCCTCAAGATCCACGGCCCGTGAAAACGGCAGTATGGGAACCAGGACAGCATCCATCCCAGCCAGAATTTAATCGTTGAAGGCGTGATCGTTCTGCATGTGTGTAGGTGCTGTACGCGGACGTACGCACACTGTGGCACATGTATCTGATGCGGACGATCGAGCCTGATCGAAGGCTGCTATGGACGGAATGCTGATGATGGGCTGGGTGTTTTATGTTGCCGAAGGATTTTAAAGATCAGCGCGTTTTCTCAGGAGTACGTTCAAGTCAAGCTAGTCCAGTAATTGGTATGCTGATAGGTATAATTTTGTCCATTGCTTTTTTTTCTTTTATTTCGTTGATCGCACTATCAATCGATTCGCAACATGTTTACAGCTAATGAACTCACGGGCGACAGTTAACGACAGGTTTTGGGGATGATTTTTGGTATCAGAATTCACGTTGAGTTGAACTTTTTCAAGCTTACTGGTTCTGATATATAGATCGGTAATCTGTACTTGTATGGCACTTTCACTGAGAAATGATGTATAATTACTCTCAAAACAGCATCTATAAGAGCAGATATTGTAAATATAGCAAAGGTTAAAACCCTGTTTTGTCTATGAACAATTAACAGCATCAGAATTGTGAAAGACCAGTTGACTGCTCCGTTGTCGTATCCGTTCGTTACGTTTATTTGGTTTATTTATAATTATTTGTGACTATAAGGTTTGTCTTCAAGTAAAATGAAAAGATCACTATTATTGGCCAATCATTTTACTAGTAATGATCATAAACATAACCAAACTGTATCTAACCCTGATAAAGATTTCTCCCATGCACATGCATAGTAGTGTGAGCACATGCATATTAGTGTGACACTCAATGTGAGTCTGTCTAATCGTAGTGTGAACTGCTACTGCTGCACGAGCAAACAATATTGCATTAGCATATCATTTAGCAACCATTTGCCTTCACTTTACCCCGCACAAACGTGGCCACACGTCCCCAGGCTGGCGCGGTTGATCATTGTTTACATTGATTTTCGCAATGGTTTGTTCGTACATCGGGTTTGGCTGCACTTCGCGCGGTTCTGTGTCATCTAAAGTGGCATGCTCACACTCCCTATGGGCAGGCCTTCTGCCAGACGCGCGATCGAACCGTTTACGCACCTACCTTTATTACCCACAGGCGCCCCCGTACCTTAGCCACCACGGCAAGGCGGCTCGACTGAACGACCGTTGGCTATGGACCCTGCTTGGGGTGTGTGGGTTTTCATTCATAACTTTCCACACAACCAGTTTGTCCGCTCCGCCGCTGCTCGCCCCTATTCTAGCTCTCTTTCGCACCTTCAATGTTCCAACTCGCTTCTCGTCCAAAAAACGAGAACTGCCCTTACCTGCCTTCGCTGTCTGCGGACGCCCGTGTCGGTTCCACACCCACAAAGACACGATCGATTGCTTGGCTGCACTAGTGTGAGTGTGTCTTCTCCTCGCATGCATGTGATTCCTTTTTTGCTCATTCATCTGTTCTGACCAGGATCAGGCAGCAGTATATGTGTCGATCAAGCGATCGTACTGTACGTTTTCCATACGAACGGCCCACAAAGGCAGAATGGTGAGTTGCGTGTACACAATCTGTCCTCTCGCATGCCCCAGTGCGCAGGAAAAGAGACAAAATGCGGCACAGTGGCCGACGTTAGGTGACATGCACACTTCCACGGATCATTTTCTATGAAAACGCATACGACGGAAAGGTGAAGATTGTGAGAATTACACTTGAAGCACTGTTTAAAATAATTGATTTTATTCTATTTTTTACTTCCATTAATATGTGGTAAGCATTGGCGAACAAAATAAATAAAACAAGTTTGACAGATTTAAAAGATCAGCCTATCAGTTGATGTCTCTCGTACTCTTTGTACGAAATGCATGGCAGATAAACGAAACAGCCAACCTGCTTCTAGGTAAAGCACTCCCAATAGCGTCCATGTGACTGAAATACG
This sequence comes from Anopheles dirus, assembly GCA_000349145.1. NCBI lineage: Eukaryota > Metazoa > Arthropoda > Insecta > Diptera > Culicidae > Anopheles > Anopheles dirus. The sequence continues at coordinate 1,056,289 of KB672968.1, forward strand.
ATCACCGCTGGCGCGTTGGTGTGCGTGCAGTCGATCGTCCGCTCTCTTTCCTGCACGGCGAGGTTTATCGCTGCTGATCGTCGGAGCGACCAATTTCCTGCGAAGTCTTCGGAGAGAACGTTCTCGCGTGTTGTGCCTGGAGTGTGCAGTGTACAGTAGTGTTGAATACGCGCAACTGCGGATCACCCATCGTCAAATGTACGGCCGGTGTTATTTTCGTATCCAATACATACAATTTAAATACGTTCGTCAAAACGTTCACTAACGTCACGCGAAGTTGCATGTGTTTCGAAATTCGAAGAGAAGCACCGCACGGGGGGTGATTCTAGCAGGCAGTTTGTCGTATTTGTGTGAGCCGCTTTTCGGACCCGGGACCAATTGTGGTATCTATCGGGCTTCTGTACAAGTGCTATCAACGGTGGAAAGGAAGAAGTGCTGGGGCTGGCGGGAAAGGAAGAATTACATCCAACGTTCTTATCACTTGAATGGACTCGATTCAGCCCCATGGCTCCGGCAGTGGCAGTGATAAGAGTTCGGTTTGGCCCAACAACGCCGTTCGGCGTTGCAGAGCGTGAGCGTGCGTTGGCGAAAAAACATTCCCTGTCCCCGGCCTGCTGGTTGTTGATGTGTGTTGATTAGTTAGCGATAGTGCTGTGCCGCTGGAACCGTTGCTCCTACCTACCGGCGCGACCAGTGACCAACCAGTGACTGGAGGAGAGGATAGCCATTCGTGGTATTCAACAGACGCACTTATAGGATTTTCCGCTTTGCATCAGTAATATCGAGCCTTCTCTGCTTATGGCCCCCGGCCATTTATTTCTCAATGAAAATCGTAAGTTTCAGGCTGAGGTTCGAAAAGTGTGGTGGTCGCAAGTAGATTGTGTTCGTGTGCGTGTGTACGTGTTCGCTGACCACAGAGACAATCAAATTCATTCAAGCCATCCGTGCGAGTAGTAGTCGCAAGTCAACGATTATCTCTGATCGCGCTGACGAATCGGACCGACGCGAACAAACCGCTCGCTGTGGTGTGAAGCTCAGGGAGGAGTGGCGCGGCCGACGAACGGCGACTAGAAGAGCCGGGGAAAGGCAATCGAAGATCCACGAATTAATATGCTAGTCAGCCGTGGCGGTGCGCGTAAGATGCTAAACCATTGCCGTCAATGCTCCCCCGGTGGATAGAGGATCTGCTGCCCCAGGGAATCGGTGAAAGAGACGAAAGCAACGAGAGGAGTAGATTGTGAACGGAACGCAAAGCCACCCGGTTGCTAGGATCCCTTTCCAAGGGGTGAGGCAGAGTGCTTTTCATCATCGTTCGCGTAGTGTGCTACTGTGCGGATGAGATACGAAACGAATTGAAACAAAGTCAAAAAAGTGTGATGAAGAAAAGCGAAAAAAACGATAGTGAACGTGCATGCTGCTGAACCCCGCTCGACCCGGCGTGGAAGAAATGTGAGGCGCGAGAGGATATAACCAGCGGTGAAGAGTAACAACAAAACCTACCAACCAGCTCGTGAACAAACAAACGCGTATGGCGATCGTGGGGAAACGGCGTCGCAGCGATCGATGTGTGGGTGAGAGGAGGAGGAGGTTCGGGCAGGGGATTGGGCCAAAGATTACCAAGAAAGAACGAGTGAGATAAAGAAGAAACGAGGATTGAACGACGCGCGACGATTCTCTGATAGAAACACCGCGCACGGTTGGTGGTGAAGACGCTCGGATCCGTTCATTCATAAAATCTCGACTCGAAACCAACGACATCGAGAGCGAAACACCTTCTTCGCTGTACGTATGGAAGCGTTTCCATGTATGTGTGTGCGTTTGCGCGCGTGTGTGTGTATGCTTCGTTGTAGGTAATTTTGCATCGTTATGTGTGACGTTGTTTGGTGCGAAATAAAAAAACGCGTTCTACAGCAGCAAGCAGAAAACCTAACCGCTTCCGTGGGAGGAGAGAGGGTTGACAAAAAAAGATGTGGCAAACAGTGTTGCTAGGATCATGCAATTCTCGCGCTCGCCGTTGATTTCAGCTCGTTTGCGAATGTTTGCGTAAAATCAGGTCCTAGCAGGCCGTACCAACGATTCCCTTCGCTCAGGTTGGTGTAATTAGTTGTTTCATGAAATCGCTAAACCATATTTATCTTCCAGGTGGTGATTTGTGCCCGGTGATATGTGAAGTTCACAGTATTTTTGTTATGCAAGTGAGCGATTGATCGAGTGATGCTTTGTGTGTTCAATGAAATATCAAAGTGGAGCAATTTATATGTTATATGTATATGTCGATAGGGCCAAGAAACCCGAAGCATAAGTGTTGTGTTGTGAAATTGCGGAGTCTATAAACAAAATTAGTAGATGTGTCCGTTTGCGCCATAAATGTGCAGTGCGTTTGTGCAGTGTGCTATACTCGGCGGTGATTGTAGTCAGTCCTATTTCTATATCTGCGCATGTATGTGTATTTGTGTGTGCGTTGCGTGTTCATTGTATGAAGATACTGTCGCAGGTCTTAGTGTACAAATACGCGGCGAAAAGTGTGTGGAGGAGCGCTATGTACCGTCTTGGTACTGATAACTGATTTAGTGCAGCCTGCAGCACTTATCAACGTTTCTAGGAACAACGCATTTGTCGGTACAAGTAGGCCCAGCGATCCACCAAACAGAAGCTACAAACAAGTGAAGAATCCCGATCTCTAGAGGCTTCAACCAGCGAAGAACAATCTTTTTCTGGCTGGGGTAAGTTGCAGTACTGAGTGGCTTTGATGAAATTTAAAATGACAAATGCGAAATTAAGTTATTATTGTTCACATTTTGTGTAAGCTTGCCGACAATCAGCTATTTCCAGGGTCATGTGCCGTACAGGAACATGAAGGCGCTTTTCATTCGTTTCGCAATTTAAATACCACCTCGCCTCGCCTGGATGGTACATTTTGCCGCAAAAAGCGCGCACATTTGAACCATTTCTTACTCACGTCACCGTTGCAAGTTGTTCCTACGTGTCCCGCGAAGTACGAAAACGTGATAACCGGCAGCATAAGTTTTGTGAATGAATTCTTAGCTAACGACGGTGCGAGGCGAAAGCGAAGCGGCATGGGTACGCTGCGGGAGTAGCACAGTCAGCTCCTATCTCCCCAAGCTTGGGGTTCCGCGGGAGTTTCAGCCTGCTTTTTTGTGTTCGCATGCCTCTTGCGCCCGGTTGGTTATTTTTGCTGTACTGGCACGATGACATACACCGTTTGCGTTTTTAGGGCTGTGTGGTGTGCGGAGTTTCAAGGAGACGAAAGGTGTTGTTTTTTTGCGTATGTCTGTGCTGTTTTCACCCTGCTAATCTGACATGCGGCGGCGGGGAACCGAGGATCACGGCATTTGTAAGGAAATCTTTTGTTTTTTGCCCACCCTCCCAATACTGAACGGTAAAATGTTTTACGTATGTATTTGTGCAATTTTGCAAAAAAAAAAGCATTGCAATCTGTTGCGCAACCTGGGACAATCCCCGCAACGACTGCTCGAAACAATGTATTTGTCTATGCGCCACGCGTAGGAAGGAAATGTGTTCTAGTTTGTCTGTTGTTAGAACACGTTTTCATACATACTTTTTGAAAACTTGGGCATGATCAATGGCAAAATATAACCACTTACGTCAACCACACAAGCAGGATTATACGAACATCTAACTACTCGAGATTCAGCGTCGGTCGCACAGAAAAGGCGAAGAAAAGTCCCCTTTCTTGATAAGATAAAACAATAATCGTAAACTTCGCCTCAAATATGAGGGTTGTTTCCCACCAAGGGGGTTTCGAAGCATGTTGTGCGTTGTATGTGTTCCCGAAACACAATTCCATACGCCTACCAGCAACGCCCACGGCTTATCATACGTACCGATAAACGACCATATTTCGACCATGCTATATTACACATGTGATACGCACACTTTCGCAGGGAACCAGGAGGAGACCAATGAAAGTGGCCCACTATGCTGATAGTGTGGCACAATGTGCGCTTTACAGTTTTAAATGTTATTTGCAACAGCAACAAAACAAAAGAATGTATCATGTATGATTTTTTATCTTGTTGACATGCGCGTGATCGAAAAGGCACGACGAAATCAATCTACCAATGCGCAGATAACATAAGCCTGTGTGTATGAGTGAGAGGCGGTCGTTTGTACTAACTTGAAAGTGTATATACACTCCGGCGAAGTCGCTATTGCCTTTACGTTGTTAGTCACGCTAAATAGGCTTGAAATGTGGGCGAATCAAATTCTACTAGATTTATGCAGGAGAACAGTTTACTGTTTACGATGCTACGGATATTAAAATACATCACATAACAGTAAGCTTATTTCGTAGAAATATTTTGAATTGTTACTTATCAGCAGCACGAATGGCGGAGAAATAACACTATCATGATTTGGAAGATCTTAAGCTTAATATAAATACTCCACCAGTCATAATCAATAACCAATTTCGAACTGCTCCTTATGCTGCTTATGCATGCTTAAAACGTCGGCTATTAGTAACTGCAAACGATCTCACGAGTTCTTCCCCGCGGTATATTATCGTTTGTCTCGGGGTAAATATTTGCCTCTCCCTCCCCCCCTCCCCCTCACCCCCGTAATTGTTGTCCTGGGTGTGGGGTCATCTTTGACGGCTTTTAGCCGGCTTTCCGATTGGCTGTGAGGAGCGTAAGTTAATTTTAGGAATCGGCTTAAAATTATCATGTCAATACAAAAATGACGAAGGCGTACAGCACATCTCGTGACATCGTCGCGCCGTCAAACTAGTCGGGCGGTATTCATTTTTCTCCATTTAGAGGTAAACAAACAAACAGCATCCTCCTTCAACGCTTCGGTGACGTTTGCGCCTCGTGTTTGCTGCTGAACGTGAGCCATTGCTTGCCTTTGAAAGGCAGAACACCGTCGTCGCCTGCAAGGTCTCACGTAGCTGGCATCGGGAATGGACATCTAATGCTGATACATTCTAAGTGGTGAAATGGTAAAGCCTATAGCACATTTTGAAATTTCTAATTTCCTCCTATATCCGATCTAAAGTCGAACTAAAGCTGAACGACCATGGCTTGAAATCGATTGAGGCCTTCTAAATTTTCAAACCGGGACAAATATACGCCAGTATAATGCATTGTTGTGTATTCTAGCCCAAACGGAATCACATTTAAATGCTAAATCATGAAAACGGGTGCGACGCATTTTGTCACAAACTGCGCGTGCTGAATGGTGCCAATGAAGCTGGTGACACTCTTCTTGTAGATTTGGATTTTATTTCTGGAACGGATTTTCATTTTATGTGCATATTTAAACCGATCGATTCGGATGCTGTACTCGGAAGAAGGGATGCTACCGATCATTCATACATTCATTGGCAACAAGGACTTCCGTGGACATTTTGATTCCGCAGCTGAATTTAAAGATGTGATCGAAGGGGGGTGCTGTGTGTTTGTATGTCACTGTAAAGCTCGTGACCACAAGCTTCTCATTTCGAAAGATGTGTGGTGTGTGATCAGTTGTAAGGTGTCCATCCTGTTCTGGACTTTTGAAACTTCCTGAGGCATCCATGGGAATATCGGGGTTTCTGGGGTTTGTTTTTTAATGCTTTTCAGATTATTATAGACCGATGTTTCGTTTTTTCCTCTCTTCCGTGTTCCGCAAGTTCTTCCGTCATGGAATGGAACAAAAAAAAAGATAAATCTTTACATATTCAATGAAATATGACACTTCAAACCATGAAAAAAAAAGAAGAATATAAATAAAAGATTCATCGATCGTTGACGATATGGTGGTCGTAGGCATGACGGTCAGGATGTTGATGGAAATTCTGGGGCACACAGCCTTAGGTACCCAACCCGTATAAGTACGGCACCGATGATCAGGTCCAAACACTGGCCGCCTCAAAGGGTGAAGATTTATTTTAGAGATCGCTCAGTTTCCACAAGAGAGGGCCTTTATAAATCCTTGTGCAACGCTTGCCGTGTCTGTCTGGCTGGTTAAATAAAAGGATTGGGTTACAGTTTCACCAAGGATTCAACATCCTTTAACCCGAGTTGCCAGACACCTGCTATCTTATTACCATTTTCGCCGAACGCGCGAGTCGTTTGCGGACGTTGAACCAAGACGTGTTAAAGTACAGCTATCGAACGATAAAGTGTACGATGCAATGTTCGCCGTTTCCCAAGCAGCTACATGGCATTATTCATTCGCAGTAGACGCACAATGCAGGTGGATATGCTTAAAATTTTAATTCGATTCAATGTCAATGATGTTAATGTCCACTAAACCAAATTAAGGGATCATGGACTTGACTATTGCACACATAGTATTCTAGAATATTTCTAAGGTCTGCACAAGACAGAACCAGTACCAAAATTCCATTCTGACAGTGTTCTTCCTTAGCAAGGAGTGAAAATTATTACTTGGAATACTTTGGAAAAAATAATCTAGTGAGCTGTAAGACGGTAGATATGATTACTTCACAATTAACTATTACAAAGGATAGCCGATAAATGGTGTAGTATCTGTTTTAAACAATTATGCAGTGTGAATCAACTGTGCATGGACAAAGCTTGACGATTTGACGGTTGTTCATTATTACAGCATTTTTCATCCATTCTTGAACAGTTCCCTGAGTTGACTTCGTCCACTTCAATGATGAAATTGATCTCATGATCTGTTATCTGACATGTTAACCAGAGTAAGGAAACCCTGCGTGGAAAACGTCATTTTATGAATGGGTGGAAGGATTTTATCATTGAGTGGGACGAATTCGTGTAACTCTGAGAATTGTTCAAAAAATGGATGAAAAAATGCTGTATTATCCTATAAACTTCTTCTTCTTAGTTAGTTTAGAGGGAATTTTAAATGAAATACCTCTTCTCAAATTTACAATAATTTGTCGCTGTTGTATAACGACTAATAATTTTTTGCGCTATAAATTCTATGTTGTGCTTGACAATTAAACACTTTTTAAAACAAATTTAAACACTTTAAAGGCGCCAAAAAGGAAACCTTTGTTTTTTTTTAAGAGAACGCAGTCAAATTTGTTTTCCAATTTTTCATAACAACCGCCTTGTGCTATTTGTTTTGACGCACCATTTTAAAATGGAAATGAATAAAATTATATAACTGGTACAGTTCTTAGTTCCATCCTGTAGTTTTTTTTTAAATAATACTCGAATTTACCATAGGTTATCGATTTTGGGTTTTTGGCTTTATCTGGCCAAATGCCCAATGCACAGGAAGGAGAAGGTGTGGAGAATATTCTTTAGCTTTCGTTGCTTGAACAAACGGCATGTGATGCACTATCCTGATGAGTTGGTGTAGATCTCCTGATCCTTTTACATTTTTCGTCAGCCCACCATATGTTTGATTCCATCCATGCTTAGAAAGAATGCTATGCGTGCCGATATGCACAAGTAAAGCAAGAAGATTACCTCGAAGCAAAGAGGGATGTAGATTGCAGTTTCGGTGAAGTTTATCTGGATCAATGATTGGTTACTGGCTACGTTCTCACGAAGCCGTTTTACGTTGTTCAATCGTTTAGTTCTATCGATCCCTTCGATTTCGAGTTTCGCTGCTTATCAATCGTTGCAGGTTGGTCGTTTCTGACTTTACGTCAAGTAATTAGATTCAAGCGCAAGTGGATTGCTGTAGTTAAGATTTAAACTCATGATCTGTGGGGTATCAAACCGAGCGCTTTCGCATATGGTAATCCAAAAAAGTTACTAGTAGCAGGGTTTCATAAGAGTATAAACTAAAAAGATATTAAAGAATAATAATTTTGCATTTATTGCCTTATGAGGAATATGAACACGCAATAGTGTGCTTATTACAAAAGTAGAAAAGCATCAGCAATACGCATAAAATAAAATAAACACGTAGCAAATGCTGGGACGGTAGCAAATGTTTTTTGTAGCAGCATTTTGGAGTCGACCTACTCAAGAGCCGAAGATCAACATGTTTTATCTCGCAGGAACGACTCTTGCACCATCCTAAACCACCGAAGGCTCAAACTTCGATGTGCAACAAGCAAGAACGCCGAGGCCTGTTAATGGTGGGAAACGAATAGCGGTGGAATGAAGGGTGTCGAATAGCATCCTAGGATACTTGTCTGAGGATTCGACCGACCAGTCTAGCTACCTGCTGCTCGACTGCTGGAAACTCTTGAGCATAGATACATGTGCTTGGGACTTTTGGAGGTTCGCCCAAATTATAGCTCAACATAACACCACAGACCCAAACTGTTGTACCATGTCGACGGGTACGGATATAAAATAGTTCGATTGATGGCTACTGTTCCTATTCTCGTTTTTCTGTTCTTATTTATGCCGAACAGATGTGGGACGTAGATACATAATGTAGTATGCAGTTTATGAGAGAATATTGTACTAGAAAATTTTGCAGTATGTGACATTGTTAAGGTACAAAAAGAAGAAAAGTAATGTTCTAGGTGAAAGGGGAGAAATTTGTAAGTACACATTGGCATTTTTTTGTCTGAAATTTTATATGTTATATGATATAGTGCATATTACATAGTTGAATATCAATTTTAGGATAAAACTTTAGAATTTAGAATTCGAAACATTTAATCCTAATCAGGCCCGGTCAATCAACAACTCATTGCAATATAAACAAAATTCAAATGTTTTTTTTCTGGTGTCTATCTGGTGGAGCTATATTTATAATATTGTATTTGTACATGCAATACTAATAAAAACTGTGTATTTTATTGTTTTTTGAGCACTCTTTTGGTTTTTCTTAGTGTAACAATAACAGAAAAGTATTGATAAGTTTATGGTCAAAATAAACTGCTGGATGGATTTTAGATATTTTTTTTGATTGCATGATTTTTATAAAACAATGATTGTGATTTGATTAGGTCACAAGAAGAAAATGGAAGTGATAAGGTCACAACTGAGAACAAACTAAACGGAATACAAATCTAGCCAGATTAGCCAGAGCAAATCTTTTGAAAATAAATTGATGTTAAAATTTTACATTCAATGTTCTAGAGCTTATATGTAATACATCTTACAATTAGTCAATTTAAGATATAAAATTTCGCTAAGCAAAAAACAGTTATATATTTAGATACCTATGAAATACATACATATGAGTAGAACGATGATGAGATTACGATGAAAGTTATATTTTGTACTGTTGCCATATTGCTGTGTTGCCGATTTTATAAAATCCCCGCGTCATCGAATCTGTGTAACTTGCATGTAACTTGCATGTGTTCGAGAACATACTGTACTGTACAATTGAAATTCAAGCTAAATTTTTCTTTGTGTTTAAAATGTTTGAATAGTGTTTTATTTCATGGCACATGTTCTAGTGTATTTTACATTGCATTGCATTTCATTTACATAGCAATACTTGATTCACAACTATTCTCGGTTATATAGGTTATATATAGGGATAGGTTATATGTTCAAATATAAATACTCAGATCAAATGAACTAAATACAATTAGTGCCAGTGATCTATGGTGTTGGAGTCAACTTCACGAGCAATGCAAACATATGGGTTTTAAATAATTTGGAACCAGTCCATTACAACAAGTATTGTTAGCTTGGTAAACGTTAGGAAAAACACAGCATGACTACCAAGTTTTAACATACAGCTGTCAGCTGCTAGCTTTTCATCTGTTTCACTGCTGACAGTTATTCTCAGAGGATCTTCGAGACCCGTGGTTGCACATCTGGAAAGTGCCTTGAAGATATTTATCATTTTTTTACACTCACCAACACAAAACCAACGCTTTTCAGCGACAGTTGTATACTTCTTCCTACCACACATATCCTCTCCAAATGGTGCTGGCATGGCAAATAACACACGACAAGACACGGGGCTGCCACTGTGGCCTGGAACTTTTCACGAGCTAGCATGACGTCACAGTTGCGATGGAAAACATTTCCACGATCGTGCAAACAACGGTAACAGATACGGTCGTTTATCGCGCCTGTTACTAGTTCACGAGATACATTTGTCCTCGTTGTATTTATGTGGTAATAGGAAGCTGGCGTATTATTTGCCTATTTTATGTGTTGATGTACTTACAAAATAAATAGACTTTGAGTTAATACAAATAAACTAAAAATAGTAGAAAACGTACACGTACGTATTTTGGGATGCTTCAATCAATATTTTTATTAGCAATAAACATTGCTCAAATAAATAAATGCCGAATCTTGGTACATTTGTATTGTTAACAAATTATGTATGTGTTATCTATTTGAAAATCTGGACACGGTGTGGATATAATTAATATTGTGGTACGATAATCAATCAAAAGAAAAAAATATTTAGCAGCCGTTCTTTAAACTTTTGAAGTCAAATACTGTCCGTTTTGTAATTAGATTTTCTCTTTCTTCAAATTTCAATAATCCTCTCAAAATGCTCAAAATGTTAGCATAGATCAGTTAATATTTGCAACTTCAGGTTTCTTTGGTTAATGATGGCGCCGGGCTGTTAGAAGTGCTGCGGCAATTTCCAGTGTCCTAATGCAAAGAGAATGGGGAATGGTGATGGCGACGGTCATTAACGACCGGCGGTCAATTGCGAAAGAAAGGGAAGGAATACGAGATAATAGAACACATAATCCGTCTGTATGCATACAGCATAATGTCAATGTAAAGTTGTGAATGCCTTTACGGCACATAGCTCGAAGACGATGGTTCGTGCTGAACCTTCAGACGATCCAGGGTTATTTCATATTTTCTGACATTGTTTAGGTTACATGAAAAGCTGTCCTTACTTAAGGAAAAGATACATAAAGAATATAATATGTAGTTCGAGATGATGTCGAATTGTAAAAATCAATGCATTGCAAATAACACACGCTAGATGACTTTAACGTATTATTTCATAAGTTTTTAGTATATTATATTATATTATTTAGTATATTATATTGAATATTACACGTTCAAGAAACACATGAGATAACTTCGGAGCAACTTCTAGCATGTTTTACAGAACAAACAATATACTAGTAGTGTGAATCGTATAGCAAAGAAAGTGCCTAATGCCTTCGAGAACAGCACGATAAGCTGCCGGAAGATACAAAACTAAAAACAAAAAACGTAAATAGGTATAAAAACCTCGGACGTCAGTAGCCTGTTGGTAGCTCATTAAACTTATTTTTATTACCAAAAAAAAAAAATCGTCATACCAACCAGCGTTTCGTGCCAGGCGATTGATGCGAACTAGGAATAATTATTTCTTTAAGCAGATTTTTGTTTGTTCTGGGTCCAACTTGCTTTATCAAGAAACGTTGTATGTCGGATGTTATATAATATTAGTCTTCAGATGTACCTCAATACATTTTTACGTTTTGTGTAATACTATCAACCCTAGCTAATTCAGAACCTGTTTCTACTCTACTCTAAAATTTCAATAATGTATGTGCTCGTTATAAATGTAATCCATTTATAAAATTGACTGACTTTTCATTTTTGTTTTTCTTCTTTTCCTGAACAATCTTCGATGAATTTATATCAGGCATATCCAAGCAATGGAAACGGACTTGGCGTACGAGGTACTGGCGGACTATTCGCTGCAAGAGACCCCTTTCTACGAGGCCCCGACTCCAACGGCGACCGTTGGTGTCAATTTCTATCCACCGCCTAACGAAATCCAATCGCAACACTCAACCGACCAACAGCACCATCGCAGTTCTAGCCACGGTAGCCGAAGGAACGGCGACACGGCCTATGATCTATCGCTGGCCACTTCTATGTTGACCGGCAAGATGCAGCTCATGAACACCGGCGGCTCGGCAGGATCCGGAACAAACCTCGGTGGAGGAATGGTGCTTCCCGGTAGCCTACAGCACCACACAGCTAGCCTGCAGGCGAACCAGCAAAATCAACATCAAACCGGGATAGCTCTCGTCCCGATCGGTATCCCCAGTCTCAGCTCGGGTTCGTCACTAGCCTCACTCAGCGGCAATGGTGGAGGTCTGGCAAAACCGAAGAAAATGAAGAAATCCGTCAGTTTTCTACCGACTTTTGTTCAGGTAAGTGACCGGAAGGCATGTGCTTGCGAGGAGCGCTCGAATATGTGTGTTATGCTGCTTGAATAGTTGAACTTAAATATTCTCCACGCCGATACGCTATCCTACGGGACGTGCAGCGAATTATAATCAAGGGAACCCTAGCCGAGGCGAGGCCTGGTGGAACTCAGATGAAGGTGTGTGATCGAACCCAATCGCAGAAAGAAGCATTCTAATACAACAACCACCGCTTTCGGATGAATGCAACGTTTGACAGCGGAAATAAAGCGCATTTACTGTGGGAGCACGCGGTATGAAATATTCATCGTCGTAGAGGTGCCTTAGTGAGGCCACAGTTTGATGCGACGAAAAGAATAGAGATGCAAAACACCGCTCCATTAGGCTTGTGTTCTTTCGTGTTCTTTTCGTGAATGTTCCTTTCGTCTGCCTTTAAAATCTTATCAGTATAACTGCCGCCAGTATCAGTCATGATAGCAGCGGCGTATCACCAACGGTAAAACGATATCGTCGCAAAGATAATGTTGCCCTACGACTGATGGGCATGCTTGCGCTCATGCGCCGCGATCGGGTTGTAAACACATAAAGTCTGTTTGCCCAATAATGCATTACTTACCCCTTTTCTGCCGATTGAATCATACCGATTGCGAACACCGTCCGAGTGGCCGACTTATCGTTGACCAAATGGAATGAAATACTTGACGACAGACGATGGTGATGATGATGATGATGTCAACTTTACTTGAGCGGCATCGTAACGGCCGTCAATGAAGAATAGCGGACGAGGAAGATGTCCGTGTTTCATGTTCGAGTCCCGGTGTTTTGATGTGAAAAAAAAACTTAATTCTAGAATTATAATCGCATATTTAACGCTTCGTTATGACACGCGGCGTCATATTTTAGGGGCAGTGCGTTGAACACGCTTGTTGAAATCAGAAATATCAAAGTTTGTCGTTTGGACATCGGCATCTGGAGGCCTGTGTGCTGCACGACGCCGCGGCAAGAAAGAGTTAATCTGTTGTGCTATTCGAGATAATTATTTACAACGGGCCGTGAACAACTCGAGCCGTCACCGGTCTCGTTTTCCATTTGCAATGATCAATGGATGTGTCGGCAATGTTTGTAGGTTTTTGTGAACTCCCTGCCACCATGCCCGATGGTGGGGGTATTGCAACCGCATGCAGTGACTGGAGATGATGCTGGTTCCGAGTTCCGAACGAACGTAACGAAAGTGCCGATGAATCCGAAAACAAATGGGACGCCGCGATTAAGCACCCGGCAGGTTTGTCTTTCCTAGCCGAATGCTGTCAAAATATTGCAGCAAATTTATGGCCACGGCCGTAGTGGCCGGATGTAACTCTTTCGCCGCCGTTTTTCGCTATCTGTGCGTTCGTTCGGGTGTTGTTATTTGTTGTTCTTGTTTTGCTTTCTCCCTTTCTTTCTCTCACTCTCTTTTTCGCATCGAAAAGAACGAACGAATGATGATCAGAAGTATTTGCCAGCTGTATGCGACATCGCATGCATTGCTCTGTATATATTCGTGCTTGCTGCAGAGGGCTTCTTCATACGTTGCATGAGATGAACGATTCCTTCAGTGTCGAAGCTGATCGCGAACTGATCGTGAGGTTGCCTTGACCGAACCTTGAGGTTGACTTGACTGGTCGACCGCGCGTATTTTCGAGTTATGCTTAAGTGTACCGCATCAAAATTGGGAGGATCGTGGTACTGAGCATACAAGGTTTGTGTGTGGTGTTCCTGACGGCGACGCCGACGAATCATCTAAGCAACTGTTCGATGCCAACCGGTACAGATGCGAAGACGAGGCGTTCCATCCCCACGCTGGTGGTGGGTGCATTTTGGTATTATCCAGCTGTCGATCCTTTGGCGCTTTCGATCAACGATGTGGAGGCGAACGGCTTCGCGAACGTCGTGTGGGATGCTGCATGCTTTTCGATCGGCTTAGCGCGTGTGTGTTTACATATTTTGTTTATGGTTCATCGGTTCAGACTACCGAGACGCAGGTCCACGGGCGAAGTGGAAGAGCGAACGCGAAGTCGTCTAAACGTGACTCCAACTGCTGCTTAGTCTTCCACGCGCGGCCCCAACCCCACTCCACCCTTTTTCGTTGCCCGAGTGTGTGTGTGTGTGTGTGTGTGTGTGTGTGTGTATATATATTTTGGTTTTATGAATGAAATCGGCTGTTATTACCTCACTCGCAACAGTGGCAAGGGGTCGGCAGCAGACGTGAGGAATTCGGTGTTCCGTTCTGTGTGTTTGTGTGTTGTGGTTTGAAGTTAAACTTACTTAGAAACGACTGCGTTGTCCGAAGTTGTAAGTGCTGAGGATGTGGCAAGTTCCCAGAGGTGGTGATTCAGGGGCAGAATGTACCGGTTTCAATTACTTTCAAACGTATAGAGAAATGTAGAAACAACGTACAAAAGAACTGTGTTTAGCAATGTAATAAGCAGCACATTATGCTACCAGCTATTCGCTGGTTGGAATTGAAAAATAGATAAGATTTTGGACCATAGCCACAAAGTGCAGAACGTGATGTTTCAATAATTATTTCGATTGATTCATAATATATATGATGAAATCCACTGTTTGGGCTATTTACTCAATTCCACAAGAACCTGATCTAATTCATAACAAAAATGGCATTAGAGATACTGCTATTTTTGATGAAAACGTTACTTAATTAAACTAACAGTACTTTTCATATTTCAACCTGAGTGTGAATTGCGATGCACTTGACAAAAAACTCTCTAAATCATTACTTCTTGTTCGTGACCTAGCCAAGCCAACTGTTAGTATCTGTTAGCCAATCATTCAACACTGACATGTGGAAGCGGCGACGATCTTTTCACGAGGGTCGATTCAAGTTTCCTGCATAAAAATGTGAGACATACGTAATTGAGTGCATACGATTCCGTTGACAACTTAATTCTGTTGACCTATCCCATTACGCGGCCGAACGCGCACGAATTCCCCTTGCAATGATCTCCCCTTGGTGTGTGAGGCTAACGGCGAAGTTTACCAGCATTTTCATCCGACATATTCTCACATAATCACACTGAGAATATAAACGACAGCCATAAAGATAATATTCGACGTAGGTCGTACGTAGCACGACACTCGGTTTGTAGACTGCTCCAAATGTTTCTATCTGCTTCCGTTGTGAAGTGAAATAAGAGTAAGCACCTTAGAACATGGGACCCTTCAATCATTATCGTGTTAACATATTTATGGTGGCCCGTCGTATCGCAATAGGTTCTCTCCCTCGCCACGGTGCAGCCGAATCTAACGGCTCCCGATTAGATCCCTCGCGCGCGCCCGCGCACTCCCTTACGAACGATCGTTTCCGGTTGCTTTAGCGTAGATTGCGGGTGGCATGACTGACGTGCTTGTCTGCGTTAGCGATGGTAAGAGGAATCTAATATGTCTCTATTTAGTACTGGCTAACAAGTGAGAAAAACGAGCGATCTCGCTGCATTTGGGCATAAGCGTTACTAATGAGATGTGAACAAATATGTATATGGGGTAAATTAAGATTTTGTCCATTGTTTGATGAGGCGCTCGTGGTAAGTATGGAGCTTGAAGCACATTGTTTTGCGACACTTTATGGTACAGTTTAGGATCTTTGGAAAAGAAAACTGACGATTGACAAAATTGGGATGAGAGGTAATTTAAGCTAACCTTTGTGGTAAGAACAGCGACGGAAGCTACTGAAACCGGAGAATTCCGATCGACATTGTTATGCAAATAAGCGAGGAAAAAGTAAATAACTATCAACACCGACTAACCAAACCAACCACAGCTTCGAAGTTGTAGGTAACGCAATCTACGGAGGACTCTTTTTTATTCTTCTATATTTCTTTGCATATACTCTTCCTCAGGGTTGTGATGGCGATTCGGGTCCAATTCAACTCAAGCAGGAACCGCTGGACGATGGACCAATACGAAATATTCAGAAGGTGCCAAGCCTGTCAGATCTGTCCGATCCCGAAGCATCACTGGGTAAGTTTTCGTCCATAGATGAATCCCATACTTCTTTTGTATCCCGACTGCTGGAATATCGCACATCATTGGCTTCAATTGAATAGGTGTATGAGAAAGCGTAGCTTTTTTTTGGTTAGGTATGCAAACGATGGTTCATAACTCTTCGGTACTGCTGTTCGCACTACGACCCTTCCTCGTAAAGTTGTAGCCAATTGAGCTTAAATTGTGGGTAATTTTCGAATCCATTGGATGGGAGATGATTACGAAACGGGTGGGCTAGACCGAAGGGCACTCATATGTAAACGAAAGCAAATGGCATGTTTTATTATGCACAGTTAACATCCAAGTACTCTAGGATGTACTCGTGGTCGGACTGTTGCAGATCCAAAGCCGTTTCGCGACACTCGTACAGGGCAAGATACACGCGGTCTGCCACGTCGGCGTGGAGAAGGATCTCGTCAAACAGGAAATCACCGAATGAAACAGCCAGGGTTTGGTAGTACTCCCATTCTCCGTCCAGCTCCTGTACCAGCGCGTCGAATCCTGCCACGCCGTTGTTGCGTCCAAACGATTGGACAACTTGCGAAATTGAACGAGTGTTCTCCGATAGGAAGGTGATGGCGTACGGTAGGAAACGGTTCAAACTGTCGAATTGCAGTTCGACGTGCGCGTAGTATGCACAATCCTGAATGTCCCAGTTCTGGAAGAGCAGGAACAGCTCGCGCAAATCACGTACGTACTCCCGGCAATCGTCGTCAACTCCGTCGGCGGACTCAATCTGCGCTTGGAAGCTGGTGTCTGCCTCGCGCATCGCCGGAACCATGCGACCCAGCTCCAGCAGCAGCTCTCGGTTAAACTCACGAATCATTTCACCGTTGAAATGGTACAGCTCGGCAATCTCATTCTGCGTTTCAAGTGCAAGCGTGCTGAAGTTAGTCCCGAACTCAACCAGCACATCGAACTGTTGTTGGGCACAGGCCAGCTGTACCAGCGCGGTCACTAGGATAAACTTGGCAAACATTTTCACTTCAGCTTTCAGTGTCGAACTGAAGGTATGCGTTGACTGTGTGCCAGCTGGTAAACTTTTCGGTGGGCTAATGTGAAGATTGGTCTGTTATTGGAATTCGTTTGATTAGATTGAACCTGTACGATATACTCAATGTCACACATATCCAGCGACCCGATTGGACACTAACAGTGGGCACCATAAAGCTGTAAAACGACCGAAGATTACGTGGAACAATAACCGGCATCATGTACAGCAGCTCAATGCGGCTGAGTAGAAAGGATTAAATAACGGAAATCATTCCTTCGCCGGCTACCACCGTGTAGATATGGCGAGTTGTGAAATGCAAGGTAATTGGGGAAAACGGGGTGGTTTTTACTAGCCAAAAATTAGGAAGACAAATTTGATTGAGCTGCTGTAAAGATTAGACTTACGCAGATGATGACTTGGTAAGAATGGGTTCGCTTTGGTTATCTAGCCTTATGATAAATTGTACATTGCCCCTGAAGAACGATTCCAAACGGTGATGATGAAAGCGATGATTCGAATGTACCTAACAGAAAAATCGGGGTTTCCAGATATACAGATTTAAAAACTGGCTACAAATTATATGACTATCAATGTTTTTGAAAATTCCTCGAAATTTGAATTACTTGTTTATGAGTGTTTGTTCAACACGCTAGAAGTTTATTTATCACGACTCATAGAGTCGATCCTCCATTTCCGAATTTGAACACTTTCTATTGGCATAGTCCTACCGGTGTTTTTGGTAACTGATAATTGAATTAGTTGATTAATAGCAGCAGATAAAAACTAGTTTCGTAGCTTTTGTATATTTTAGGCCAAAATACATCCAATTACCGAGTATTGATTAATAATAATGCTGACTTATATTGGTTTTCTGATTGCCGAAACTTGTTAACTCGCAACAGTGGCGCCATCTGCTGGTGAAATAGAAGTTTAGTTTGTCACTAATAGATGGCGCTACGGTTGAACAGGGAAAAATGTATGCAATTTGCGTAACAGTCTCGTCGAATCACCATTAATAGTGCGCCGAAGGTATGCAATCCGCTTGACTGGTCGAAACTGGCTTCGGAGCGGTGCCGTTTTATTTACAACAGAATCGTTGTATAAAATCTCCTTGACTCAACTGGATTCCTTCTACGAAAACTTCTATTTTATAAAGGTGACCATTTTAATGTTGTTTTACATTTCGATTCAAGTGACGAGTTTGTCTGTAGCAATACTATATAGAATTATATTTTAACCTACGCCAATAAATGAATAAATACACAACCACTCATTATGAGATTGTACTTGTTACGATGTGTTGGGTAGTGCATGAAATCGTACATGTAAAGGGTCTTTAATGAACGAGTATTACGACCTAAAAAATGTATTTGCTAGCATCGAATGATGTGCAGTTTTATAGCCATGCGTCTAGCTCTAAATTAGCATTTGCATGCAAAAGAGACGTCACGTTGAAACGTCATTTCCTCTGAGCGCTTAATCCAATCCTGACTCGTTATCTCCTCCGTCAACCGGTCGTCTCGTTGCTGCTGTTATCTCTTAGTACCATGCCATTACCAGAATACGCCTCACATCAGTACTCCCCAGACGTGGGGTTAGCAGCTACGGTTGATTGATGTTTATGAATGGAAGATCAGCCACAGCATCAATGGCGCTGCAACACTGCAGCTAACCGCAACAGCTACTGGCAGACCCTTCAATGCCAATGCAGGCCCTACAAACTTCATTCATTCATTCATACGTTTTTACTTCGCACGCTGGCAAAAACTATTCCGCTCTCGGCGCGGTTGAGTAAGTTGAAAAGCTGCACGGCGGTTCAAAGGGAGAAATCGCCAGAACCATCAGCATCTTCAACATCTTTCCGTCGGTGTGAGATAACTTACTCGGGGTTTATCACCCTCCGTCCGTCCTCGACGTACTGGTCATTCAGTTTCTTTCCTTTCTCAATGGGCCTTAACCTTCGTTGACTCATTTCAGATCGCGGTTCGCCTGCGTATCTGATGATCTCGTGCCTTGGCTTTTTTCGTTACACACTTCGCTCTCAGCTTGTTCTTTATCTTGCATTATCTTCAGACGCTTCCTTCGCATACACTGGCGTGGCCAGTCGCTGGATCGTTCATTCAAGCTTTGTTATCGCCCGCACTCCGGCAGTTAGCGGTCCATTTAATGTAGCTTTTTCTTACCTTCTGTTACTGCCTGCAATATTACGCAGCAATCTGCTTTTACTTCACGCACCGACCGATTAATAGCAATTAATGGCATTTAATATTATTGGCCGATTAGTTTTTGTTTGTCAGTTTTCACTACAGCTGTGTGAATTTATGTTTTTTGTTCAGTCAACTTAATCTTTTCTTTAAACGAACTTAAGCACTTTGCCGAACGAAACAGCTCTGTTTATGCTAATATAATTGCTGGAAAATGGTCTCGCAAAACGTAATGGACCATTAAAGTGTCCCATGGCTGTAACATCTTCATCAGTCGATTCCTATAGATTTTTTCATACGAAGTAGCGAAATTATAATATCATATCTCATTGCGTATTATAATACCTTCATTGTGCGCTACGACTAATATCAAAATAGCTATAGCTCCTTATATGGAAGAAAGTTGCGTGATAGGTTTCGAAAAGCTATGAGCTTCGAATAGTTGATGATCCGCGTGTTCGATATGAAGCAGTCAACAGCAACGATCATTAGAGACCATCAACATGATTTGGGACTGCAAAGTTATCGTAAATATAGCGTGTTTGCTATCTCCATACGCGATATCATCTCGAGATCAGCTTCGATCATTCTCAAGAGGTAAAGGAAATATCAATTAGGTTTTCGACTCGTATCGTCAGCAGCACATGAGATTTGTAGACAGCTTGATGAACGATCGACATCATTTATGCTATCTCACCTGCTTGATCTTGGCTCCGCCGGTCGTCTGTTAGTACGCCTGTGACCACAACTAATTGTTCATTCGCTGCATCTCACCCTTCTCGCAAATGTCGAATTTAGAAAACACGTTCCATGCGATTATGTATTTGTATAAGAGATTTAAGGATTTTTAATCTGTTAATGGGTTGTGATCATTTATATTTGCATTACACTTCTACACACTTATTCGACAACGATCTACGCTCAGTCAACGCGCATGATAGGTAGGCTTGCTGTGGAAAGGAGAAAAGTCACATCGGGTGGTCCCGAAGAAGACCTAACGTAATGGAGGTAACAGTTGATCGCTCATCAAACTTCAGCGGTCCCTAACGCAAGATCGATCCACATGCTACAGGACCCGGAGAGTCGTGGAACACGTCAGCCTGTGGCGCCAGTAAGCGTGGTGGCCTTTTCTGTTTGTAGCTAATTAGCCCCATCTTTCTGAGATCGGACTTTGTTAGTCTTGAGGAATCTTATCACAATCGAATGTACGAGCTTCGATGCTAATGAGCTGGCGGCCGTAGTGAGTGACTAATATTCGGAAGCTGTTTTCGTTATGGGTGGTTATTATTTATCAAACATTCCTAATCAACGAATGGAATAACTAAAAAATCGGCCATAAATCACTGTTCGAATACATGCATAAAATGGCAAAGCAACATACAACGAAAATTATGACTATATCGCCAAATCTGCAGTATGATATCTATTCTTAGTTTTTTCTATATACATATACAAACAGCCTCTAGGGTCACGTTATCTCACGGGGTATCTTCATCGGTTGAACATTAAGATTGAGTATCATTGTTGTTTTGTAGTTTTTAATTAAAAAACAACTCGGAACAAATATTAACCGACATGTCATTTTGGTTAACATATCGAAGTTTTTAGCGTTAAATGAATATGAATGATGTACGCACGAAACGCTTCGGGCGGCATAATTGTTATGCATCGTACAGCACGGTGGGAAACATTGGCGGCTCATGTTCGGCACCTTATGGTGGCGCAGTTTTACGGGTGCGTCCCGATTTTATGACCTTAGGCGACCGGACAACCCACAACCATTATGCCCTTTCGAAGAATCCGGAACCGGACAGACGAGCGCTAATGATTTTGTGTTGTTTTATTGAAAGGCAGAGGATTCATTTTGCACGTGTCCTAAGGAACTGGTCGTAAAAGTAGTTACGATCGAAAAAAAGACGTCGCGACGGCGTTTACAACCCGATAAAACTCGGCGTCTGCTTTACTCCCGCTGATTTAATGTGCTATATGCCGGGTGAAAAGGCACCTGCGCTTAATATTAATCCACTAACATGGTTTGAGCACGTTACGAAGAATTCATCCGAATAAAAGTTCAAAGTATGATAATGGCTTTTTGCTTAATTTTCAAATCTCAATCGACCGATAACAAAGCTGCATGCCATTTCTTTCCCGTGCACTTCCCCCTATGGCTTCTCGCACCTGGCGGTAGAATCTTTCTATAATCGAAACAAAGGCAGATAGATTAAATATTCATGATGGCTGAATGGGTCTCAATTAGATTTTCCATATTTTTCTCCGAGCTCGATTCCCGGTGAAGCAGCAAAGCTTTCCTCAATATGTTAATTTGATATTTACGAATATAAACGTAAAATCATACGGTCCACTACAATAGAACCCCCAAACCGGTTGCCTCGCCGGTGAATGGAGAAAACTAAATTAGAGGTTGCACAGGCCAACAACAGTCAAGTTAGCAGGAGAATTTGATACATACATATATTTTCCATTAAAAAACCCTTGCACGTGCTTGGGAAACATTTGTTATTGAATATTTTGAATTATATTTGTTGTTGAAAATCACAAAACTAGTCAAAAGTAGCATATGATTGGAGATTATCATATATGTAATTCAGTATGATGCATTAATGTACTTGTGCTCTGCGATCAATGTACGATCATGTGTTTAACAATTGTCTATGTTTGAACAGTGAAATATAGGTAATAATATTAATTGCTCGATATTGTTCTACCATCGCCGTTCAATTAACTTAACATTCATAATTTCCATCCTTTTGCTGATGTAAAACGTACCGTGAGATGACCGAATATATGCAAATCATGACGCTACACGAATCCGCAGCGGAAGCTCTCCTTTCTCTCTTTCTCTCGGTAAAATTTCATCTCAGCCAGCCGCGAAGCATACGCGACGAGAAAACGGATGAATGAATGAGCTAGCGTATGAATGAATGGAGCCAGTTTTTTTTTCAATGAGCTCACCTTTACGTCGAATGTGCTTTTAACCCCATACGCGGGGCTGCCGCGGTTGTACGATGAAGGTTTTAGTGGCTTTATGGTCACAAACATCGATCCATGCGATCGTACCGACTGTATGGATGGAGCTTTAGTTGCCGTTTTGTTGTAGCGTTGGCTGCTGTTCAGGCTACCGAAAGATGTTGGTGCCGATGATAGTGGCTGTACGCGAGTGGGTTAAACGCCAGACCCAGAATGATGGGCTTCAGACGGACGGCAGAGGTCGTCGGGGCTGCCGCAGCTTGGCACAATAGAAGGAAGGAAACGACGGAGGGTGTTGTCGTCCGGTCGTAAACCCTTCACAAACCGTAGGACCCACCAATACAGTTTGGCGGCCGTCAGTACGGCGATGGTCGGAAGAGATATGTAAATAGAGTCACAAAATTTATGATACATCTTCCAGTTTTCCTTTCTCTCTATCTCTCGGTCTCTCTCTCGCTAGTTCAATTCTGTTTTATTCATTCATTCAGTATTACCATATGTGTATTCGTACGAGCACACTGGTTGAGCTTATTTCTTCAGTATGGCTATGCGAAAATCCTATGCTATGATTTAAGCATAAAACAAACGAGCTCATCATTGAAGCGTACATAATTGGCACGGATTAATAATTGAAACACTATATATGGCTCGAAAGCACTGCACTTTGGTTTTGAAGATTATGATAATGTGTGATGACAATGTGCTTGACTACTATTGAATAAGCTGAAATATAGCAACGAGAAAAAAAAATCTATAAGCAGCAATGTATAGTGTTTAAACGGTTGTAGTGGTCGTAAAATATTATTATTTCTACACTGCACGCGCCTCTTAGGTGGATCAAAGTTGTCTTCTCTGTATTGGTTCCCATGTGCAACGTGAATTTTTAATCAAACACCCTTTGGCGCACCCTCCGCGTCCAGGTTGTCCCGAACCCATTCTCAGACCTCTGTGTAGCTTTACCTCCTAGTGTTTCTATTTTCCCTGTCCTCATGTCTCCGCGTCTTGTGCCACATCGTCTGTGTAGTTGTTTTACCAACTGGCCATTGATTAGAATAAATTATAAGCTTATTATTAGCCCCAACGTACAACCGCACAAACGCCGCCATGAATGGAGGGTGGCTTGTAGCCATCTTGTATTCCACTAGCTGTGCCCGCAATCCAGTTATTCAATCGCCGAGGGAAACAATCCCACCGAGCCTGCTGTAACCCTCCCCTTCCCTTAGCGAGCACACACAGAGATTGAACTTTATGAATGAAATCCTCAATACGTTACGAAGAAAACGAGATCAACCGTTTTCGATCGATCGATGAGTTTGGTGGAACCACAATATTTGGGCCTTCGCTGGCTGGCGTCACCACCTGTGGCGAAAACCTGTCATTTCGGTTTAAGTAGTTCATTTGTGAAGATATCGTTCTTCGTTCGGGTCAGCCCGGTACAATTTTTTACCCTTTATTTTCGGGAAACGGTTTTTAGGTTTAGTTTTCTGCCATGTGAAAGTCCAGAATTGGGGGGGCCCGTATGGCACGCTACTAAAATAAACGTGCCCCGATGAAACATTGCACGATGAGCCGGAACGGGCCCGGGAGAGGGAATCTGTAGGGTGGCTACCTTCGATATTAGCATAAAATTTAATGAGTCTCCCTGAAGCCGGTCGTGTTTCGTGATAGTTATTCGGATTCGTATTTCTTCCTTCGTCTGCTGATTGCACTGTCGGTTGACAGACAAAGCTTTGATTGCGGATTGTGAGAAAACGGGGTAGGCTCAAGTTCAACAGTTCCCGCACGGGGGCATGAGCGAGAAGGACGCGTGTTGTCCTCTCCATGCGCTGCAATCGATCCGCTCTATCTGTGCGGATCGAGGGAACGTTGATCGCCGGGGAAATGGAAAGGGCGATCGGTTCGATATCAGGTTCAAAACAGGTTGGCTCAAATGAGGGTTCCTCCCTTGATGTGGCGTTGCTATTCTTCACCCGCAACCACCACACGCACGATCCGTCTCCCCGCTGGTCGTTAGCTGATCTTTAATGAATGGAACCGATGAAGACTTTATCTTCATTAGACGTGCTGGATAAAGGGAAGAAATTTGTATCTGTATCGACTGAAGTCGAGGGACGCGTGGCGAGTAGCGAAAAATCAATAAACCGTCTACGTTGAGCCGTTCGTTTCTTGGTGTAATTGCAATAGTAGATCCAAATTTCAAATGATGCTCGAAGTTTAAGTGGCTGCGCAGATTTTTTTTCACTATATGCATATATCAGTCGGTTTTACAAAGATCTGGACTGAAAGCCTTGAATTCAATTATATTTGCCTACCCGACTGCTGCTGTACGTTGTATTTAAAACATAATGACAAGCTTAATATAAAAAAAACAGTAAATAAAATAAAGCTCCGGAAGTTTCACCTTCTATTCTACGGTGTGATAAGAGCTGCACGAGAGACGCACTTTGTACGATCAAGCCGTCACGATCGCGAGGTGGAAACCAGTTTAAGTTTTATCATTTTCTGAACCGGACACCCGTTCCCATGCGCCCTCGGTGCGAACAATTCGAGGACATTTTCATATGCGTGAAGACGTGTCCTGCACCTTAGCCCTGACTTGTTTTAGGGTCGTTGCTCGATATAAATCAAGCGCACCACAACCGGTGAACCAGGCAGGCAGGCGACGAACGGAATAGATGAATCGCCTTGACCATCAATCAGTCCGACTGTCAGTCAGTCCGCGAGCGTCGCGCGCGGGACCGTTTCACACCTTTCAATCACGGTTTAAATGCGTTTTGCCAGCAGGAGAGGAAAGTCTGTTAAGAATCATAGCACAGGAATAGGACTTCGACGGTGACACGAAACCCGCGGCACGAAATAGCTACAACAGCTTCGAGCCTTAGGTATGGCGTGCGTCGAAGCGGAGACTCACCCTGAGGCGATCTGTTTTAGAAGCTTTTGAGATGTTCTCGACGCTGGCACAGGTGGATCAAGATTCATCCGAATGCATCCGACGCCGGAATGATGGTATGTTGATTTTCGGCGCATGGAAAGCAGACGCCTGGAGGGGTGAAGGAGGCAGATTGCGGCGAGATTTACGATGCCTTGAAGATGGCAATAAATTTTAAAATTTTAGATAACATTCGTCGTGCTCGGCGGACGGTTTGGTGTCGTAATTTATGGCCAGTCGACGACCAGCCGACGTAGCATTGACGGAAATCCGTCGAGGCGTACGTTGCCAGGAGGGAAACATCCCTCTCCCCCCGGGGGCAAGGTGGCTCATTTGCAAACGATGATTGCTCAGCATAACTAATCCGATTAGTCCAGGAAGTAGCTGCGGCAGAAGTAGCGTGTGTGAACTGCTCTTGAATGACTAGACGCTTCGGATGGCAATCGGTCCAAGCAAGCGGGATCGCGGGAATGAACGAAAGATCGATACCAACCTGTCTTCGATTGCCAAACCGGTTCGTTTTCCTTAAGCTTCCCTCCCCGTACGTGCTACTCTCCTGCTTTGGCCTTCGCCGCTTTCCCTATTGCTGTCTGCTGTCTCGTTCGTGTTTGTCCTGCAAAATTCACCTTCCCTCGTGCAATCACTGGCTGGCGTCGTTAGCCATCGGAAGTCTATCTTTCTTTATTCAGCGATGGAACACAGGATGCGCGTACGCTGAAGCTGCTCCTTCCGCTCTGCCGATTGATGATGAATGGTACGGGTGGGAGAGCAAAAACAAAAAGCAAAGCAAAAAAAAACGGACCCAAAGGTCCCCACTTCGTCCGTAACTGGATAAACTGGATCTCGAACGGTCGCGCGAGCGGTCGTGCAAAGATCGTGTGCAGCCAAGGAGCAGGCGAGCCACGCGACCGTTTTCTCATGCTGATAAAAATAAAACGTAAAAAGAGCAGCGCAACGGACGTGCGGGATATAATCGCCCCGGCAGGCAGCATGCAAACGGCCAGTCATCAGGTGTGTGCGGGAGCAAACTTATCCAACACACCGAGACGCACTCGAATGCATATGCAGAGCGTGCGGCTATCTTTCGTTTTTTTTTTCTTCTCATGCCAATAGATGGTCAAGCGAGGCCGGCGTACGTATGCGCTCGTGTAACTTGATCAACCCGTGAGACAGATCACCGCAAAAACGGTTTAGTTTAAAATAATAAAACAACTCGTTGGGGCTTCGACAGGAGTAGCAGCTTGTTTTACCTTGATCCCAGAACATGTGGATCCAGAACGGGAATGGGAGGGGGAGGGTTGGATTGGGTTCGGCTGCACTTGGCCCGCCGGTGCAGATGCTGCTGCTGCGCGCGCGGTGCGTATCACCTCTCTGGCTGTCCGTCCATGCCGTCCGTTCGTCGCTGTGCGTGGGGAACTCGATCGTTGTTACGTTCGCGTGGCTCTCCATCCGGTCGGTCGGTGCTTGCGGTCGTTCGCGTTCGCCAACATGCCAAGCTGGCAGAACTACCAGAAGCGACAAAGAAACATCGTCAGCCACGCGGCCCGCTTGCTCTCCGACACCATCCGAGCACTCTTGATTGCAATAGCCCTAGGGAAGGAGGAGTTCATATTCCGGTTGGTGGTTAATTTATTGTTATTGTTATGACTTTTACTTCCATCTTGACCGGCGTCACTGGCCTGCACGCATGCAGGCACACCGGCGATGGGAACCACTCCCGGGGCTGCCTCTTGCCACAGAGATAATCCTTTCGAGGATGCGGCGAGTGCCGCGCACAGCGAGCAAGGATTTCGCATGAATGGTGGCGGCGGCGGTTGGTGTGTGGAGAGAGAAAAGTCAATGAAGTCCAGATCGGTGATGATCCCGATATATCGTCTTATTGCCGACGGTCACATGTTGCTGAAAGTAGAAGTTGAGCGCGGTGAACCGGTTCACTATCCAGCCGTCCGTGGAAGGCACACGACTCTGCCCGGAGTAATACGCCGATCGCACGTCATTGAAGGGGATGATGATGATATCAAGATCTGCCGGTGCTATTTTTAATCGCCTTGTCTAGTGTACGCATGCTACTTACATGGTACAGCACAAAACAATGTTCTGCAGTCTGGCGTTTAGCTAATCTGATGATTTCTTTTATCGAAGCTAAAGTGTCGTTTCTGATCGTTTTTTATTTGTATTTTCGTCATTCACCTAAAGGAGGTAATTGAGTGCGTCTTCCTAAACCGAAAGCATGTTTCGTAGTACATCCATCGAGTTGTTTTCTTATTCCACTGCACGCGTCATCCAGAACGGCATGGAATACATGGGCAAACTAATGGCACTAAAAGTTCTGTAAAACATAACGACTAATTAAACGATGAAAATCCGGCTTGTACGAATGAAATACGAACACTTCGCAACTGAATGCTCCCATTGTTTAGGGTGACACACACGTGCACTTGTGCGCGGGGTGGTCTTCGCGGTTTACCCATCGGAAGGAGGCACACTTTTCGGGTGATGATTTTCGGACCCTGACGATCGGTGTCATATTGCGACTGACTATGAACAAACGTCCCTCGGTGCGCCGTGCTCGTAGCATAGCGCAGCACGGAGACATAATCATGGGTGGCACAAGAGTCCGAGTTTTCTGTGCATTGTGCTGTTGGATGCGCGTCCCCCACGGTTGGCGAGCGCGCGCGCGCGTTGTGGTTGCGATATGCGACGAAGCACACATCCGGCCATTTGAAATTTTCAACGCCACCACCAACCATACCGAGAGGAGAGGCGACCGGACTGTTTCATGTATACACGATTTGTCATGCAAAACGAAATGAAACCGTTCAAGCGGACTGTGGGGTCCTACGCCAGCAGCTGCCCCTTATGCTTTACGATTAGAGTTTCGGCGGTGTCGGAGCTCTTTCGGTCGTTGGAGTCGAGCAGCTTCCACGAATCTGCACCCGAGCACCTGTGCGCTTCTTGGGCCGCTCTTTGCTGGTGGTGAAATGAGCTATTCGACTTTAATTAATATTCTGTCCAAATACGTGTCAATTTCGCTCGCTGCCGGGAGAATAACTTGAACGTGCTCCCTCTTGGGATATCGATCCGTTTTTTTTTCATTCCATTCCGAAGTACGATAGTAAGAGTGTAACATCAAAGAGAAGAGATTTTTGCCGATCGCTGGAGTCTTCCTTGGAGACAACGCCGCTGTCATTACAATTGGTACGGGTTCGTGTGTGTGTGTGTGTGTGTGCGGTTTTGCGGAGATTGTAATGAGCCAGCCAATTAAATATTGACATTTCGCGCTCTCTTGTTGCTCGTGTTGTGACGGACGGCCGCCGTCATTTTCGCTGGGGGTGGTGACGACGATATCACCCGAGCAAACCTTGTGTCGACCCGATATGGGCGAGACGGCATGGTGGCATTACGATGGTGTCGAACGAGATACGGTCGCAAATCTTTTAATTACACTCGCCCGCGGCAATCGTAATTCAATTTTAAATTTATCATTTTCTTCGGAACGCAACGGCTCCTCCGCCACGTACGGAATGGTTTAAGCCAAGCGTGCTCGAATCCGTGCTGTACCGTGCTTATTTCATTTCATGCTATTTATCTTGGTGTTTGTTTACCCGCTTTCGGTGCTCCCGAAGGAAGGGAAGTTTTGACTTTGCCATAGACCCGATCGACCTCTTGTTAATTATGTACCGCATCATCGCAGGCTTGTCGCTCCGCTGTTTGTTAATGATATCACCCCCGGTGAAAGCGAAACGGTGGCACGCTGTTCAAAGACTGCTCGCAAAGGCTGCGGCCGATGGTCAGTGTGCGTAAAAATGCAAAATTAAATTTCCAGTAAATGCGCAAAACTTATCAATCTCGTCGGTATGACTTGTAACGAGAGCAACAGAGAAAAAAAAAATAAGCAGTGGCCTGGCCGTTTTCAGTACAAGATGTAATTTAATTTTACATACATCAACCGCGAGGGTTGATCAGGGAAAGAAACACTATTCCCCGTGCTGACCAAAGGCCATCCATCCACATTGCAGGCCCGGTGACAGCATCGTCTCGGTTCATTTGATCGATTCTAAGCATGGGATGCGGCAGAATGGCCACAAAACAAAAAGCCGAATATCGCTCACTCGGTTGTTCCAGTGTTTGGATTCTTTTTCTCGTGCAGCTTTCAGTGTTGTGCCTTTTTCTAACTTAATTAGCGATCGGTTGATGGCAGTAGTAATTAGTTTAAATAGATGCTCGAATGCGCTCTGCACCAGGACGTGGCAGTGTGCAGAGGTTTTATTTTGTATCCCCCATTGTTGCTCGTCTCTCCGAGTGCGCGCACAACAGAAGCCGCACGACGGCCACACTTTGCCGGTGTAGTATCAGTCCAAACCAGAAGCCTCTTTGCCAGTTAAAACTCAATTAATTACCGATATTGTTTTCTTTCTATCACTTCTAACCGGCTCGGTGGCAGCGGCCGTCCTACAATAGAACCAACCGTACGAGTCACTCGCATCGGCCAGCAGCTTCTCTGTGATGCATCTTTGATGCAATGCTAACCTGCATTTCACAGTACGGGGGTTGGGATAGGGAGAAAAAAGATAAATAACAGCCAGAACAACATTTCCCGTGCAACAAGCGCACATGATGGCACGGAGAGCGCTGCACTTGCAGACAGTTGGCCGCCTCTCGCGTCTCTCGTAGTAAATGACCGGAAGAGGCTCAGCGGTGGCGCGCACAGCAGTGCAGTAACACCCAGAAGATACATGGCGCTACCGCTGGCACGCAAGCGAGCCCCATCCACACCGATCCACAAGCGCGGCCGCAACGGAGGAGGCTGCTGTCGATATTTTGACAGTTGTGATTGTTTACGAACCCCGGCGGGCCCAGGACCGTCGTTCCATCGGGATGCGGCGTAGCGTCCGCTGCGCAACCGGATGAGTGCAGCGTGAGTGCATTATTGGTGTGGAGCTCTATTAGTGGGGGTCATCATGCTGCCGGCAGATAGCGACTCGCACAGGCAAGCGTTTAAATAATGCACTTGTTTGAAATAAAACATTGGCGCCTCTGCGCTGGGCGTAAAGGGAACCCCACCTGGTTAACGGGCTGGTTGTGGCCACGGGTTGTCATATCTCACACCTTGCCTGTTTTTACCTCCCTATTCCCCTCGCGGTGCAGCTTGGCCCGTTCGGGGCGCTTCCTACAAACGCGGGGTGTGATAAAATAATTAATGTTTTATTTGATTTCCAAGCACTGATTTGTTTGTTTTGAAGTTTAAAGCTCCCCCATCCCTCCATCCGCCGCAGGTTTCAAAACCCTGCCGAGGTACGGGATTGATTCTCACTCACCCGTTTCGAGCTCGGCGCAGTGCGGAGGGCTGACACGGTGTACGCGTTTTGATGCACCCCGCATGGACCATTCGACACGAAGAACGACGCTCACGTAACGGCCCAAATGCCGCCGCACGTGTCCTGGCCGATGCTCTTCATGTGTTTTTTTGTTTGACTGCGTTCAGCCGAAATTGAATCGTGTGTGAGAGGAATAGAAAGGGGGAAAGTGTGCGCGGCTTTTACATTACACCAGTCGGTTATAATTCAGAGTACTTTATTTGGTGTTTTCGTTAGGTGTGCTTATTCTTTTTGAAAACTATTGGACTAGTGAAAACACACAACTTCATCTTTTTTTTCTAGAGCTCATGAATCGTTCCCTCGTTGTCAGCATATTTATGCTGCGAATGTGTGATTGTGGATTGGGCCAGGGCATGACAACCTTTCCAAGGGTAAATCATAGGAAATGTTTCAATTCGCGGACAAGATCTCTGAATTAAGGCACCTCATCATACGTGATACGCATGATATGCATTAAAACGCATCAGGATATAAATATAACGGAAATGATCACATGTCAACTGGTTAATTCGTAACGAATATATTTGAATTATATATTTGGATATAATGTTATATATATTTGGAATGAATCGTTACATGTGAGCAAGGATCACCAAAATAGAAATCATTCATATATCTCTGTATGGGCAAATTTCCCTACAAAATTTTCAGTGTTTATTTACTTCCCAAGATTTCTGTTGGCTATGGATAAAAAAGATCAAAAAGATCATAAGCACTATAATTTGCTTATAAATCGGTTCGAATCAATAAGTGTAATATGTGTTTTTTTTATTGATTGTTTCCGTTTAATTAGTTAAAAATTAATTATTAATCATTCAAAGAAAATTTTAAATGTCTTGCGCTACCATTTATTACAACTGTTACAGTTTCAATTTAAATGTGATCAATGAAGTCAAACAATCCCCCAACATATTTCGTCACCATGAGATGCTATTTGTATTAGTAGCGTTTTGTAGGATTTTGAATATCAGTATCTGGATATTTAAAACCCTGTTACAACTGTTGATTAAGCCTTCAACGCTTATCTGTGCTAAGAATAATTTGCAAAGCTGAGTAGTTTTCACCACTAAAATTGCCGATCCCTGGATTAGACGCTTGACGGTTCTTGGACGAACCCGATTGGACGGATGGGCGCGCTTTGACGGATTGGGCCGGAAATGTTTTTCAGCCTACTGGTGTTACATCGACCCACCGATCGCTGCCTGCGGAGGAACAGTGTCGCGGGATGTATCTGAACGAGTGGACGATGAATTGGAACGCAAAGATACGCAAAACAAGAGAAAACGAAGAGGAGACGGGTGGGAGATTAAGAAACGGTCGTAAAAGAATAGCCACGAAAGAGGGAGCCCCATTAAAAAAAAACCCTTCGGATACCCTCGACGGCGCTGCGCCCGAACCTTACGGAGACGGTAGAAGGCAAATCTTAAATTATATTACAAAAATAATTACCCTGGAACGGGGCGGCTTCATCATCCCTGTATTTATGATGCTTTTTAGAGCGTACGCCGAGCGGGGCCTTCGGGATGTTGAAAGGATCTCACGGAACAGGGTGGGGAAGTACTTTATAATATTGGAAAAAGCTCTCCACCCTAGATCGGTCGTCGATCACATTGCCCTGGTTTGTCTGTGGCCATGGACAGTGGTGGTGGTGCGATTGACGATCATTGAAACCAATCGGTGAATCTTCGAAGCCCGTTGGCCGCCACGAGCTAATGCAAGATTGCACTCCGTCTCCGACGGCCACGCGACCAGAGGATCTTCGGCTTTCTGCGGCAGCCGGCGATCATACAGTAGCACTTCAGTCACGCCATAAAAAAAACCTTATCCCGTCTGCTGTCTGGCGGTGGCCGGTTTCTTAGGGACGTATCATCCCGGATGGAGCGATGATGAATGGATAGCCGGACTCGTCGGCAAATGGATGGATGGGTCTCTTCTTCAACAGTTAGCTAGTACCATTATGCGAAAATCAAGCGTGTGGGGTTAGCATTTACTGTACAAGTCCCTTTCTTTCTTTCGTTCTTTGACATGGAATGGATGAAGTACATAAACGAAGTTAAAGTAACAATTGTATGCATAATTTTATTCACGCGTTCCATTTAATTTGCGTAGTTTTGTGAAGCTTACCGGGATATATCGATTCTGCTACATCAATCATACACCGATAGTGGACCTTCTTTTAGACTGAATAGAATACCGATACTTTGCTTCAACGCGAATTTCTCATAATGACTACCTTTCAATATTAATTGGCACTTTCGATGAGTAACATACGGTTTCGTAATTCAGTAGCCAGCGTCCTATGCTAACCGATCTTCTACACTGATCGTGCGGAAGATTAAACCGCGGTAATACGTACTACTTCCTCGGGTCTCCTTGGATACGAACTGTGTTGAAGGATCGTAAAGACAAAAAATCTGTTTGATTTAGTACGACCGATAGCGCCTGCTACTAATAATAGACCGATTGATTGAAATGTATAAGAAAAGGGGTGGGATTGCTTTTATTGCGGCGTCGAAATATAGACGATCTTCCGTGACCATGAACGGATCAAACGAAAGGTCGAACGAGATGGATCGTCTCGTGGTTGCCCGTTGCCAGTGCGACCGGCGCTATCAGAGGAATAGCTGGAGGAATGATTCGACAGAATCGTGCTACCGGATCCTATCGGCTCAATAAAATATTTAAAACTAGCAACACGGAGCACGGTACAACGGATACAGTCAGTCTGCGCGCAGCGTCCAAAAGCATACGAGTTTCGGCTTGTGCTTCCCCGTTCCATCTTTGTGTACAGCACAAAACCCTTAGCTAGACGTGGGTAGCTAGACGGTGATGCCTGTTCCATCGTTGGGCGATGGAAATTATTTCAATAAAACGATAAATATTAATTCCAGTAGTCGCTAACACTCACTCGGGGTGAGAGAGATCATTATTCTCTGCCTGATCATCCGTCGAAGGTTCGAATGGATGAAAAAACGATATTTGTTCCATCTGCGGTTCAGGTGTTTGTTAGAACCTGTATTTTGTTTCTATTATCTTCTCTAGCTAAGGCCACGTTCGGGTGTTTTGAGCATGGAAGATTTTATATTATTCAGCCAAAAAATAAAATCTATCTAAAAATGAGTGTCATTTCACAAAAACTAAAACAGAAACAAATACGTGATAGAAACTTGAAAAAACGCTTTCTGTCGCTTCCTTTACTTTTGGTAATGAAAATGAAAACTTCTATAATATTCACGGCACATAGCAATGCTATTGGGTGCACGTATCACTCGTATTGTAAAATTTCTCCCGCCGATAAATTATTGGCGAATTAACATGTTTGGGATAACGATCACATTTATTGAGCATGCGGGTGCATTCTTGGTGTGGTTTAAAATGTTGTTACCGTCGATTGCAACTGCAACCCAGGAGGGTACCTCCATAATGGGGGGAATCGTCAGCACAACAAAAAATACACAATCTTAAAATAAGGATAACTGAGCGACTTGACGCAAGTCTTCGCTCGACTCGCTGTTTTCCAGACAGAATTCCATTAGCCATTTCCAGGGGCACGCGACGACGTAGTACCGTGTGATGCATACCGAAGTAGGCTGCTTTTTGTTGGAAATGAACATTTGCAATACAGCAATATCTTTGCGCGTAAACGCACAGACAGACCACACGTAAATCGATTGTGGATGCGTGTTTTGTTCGTTCGTAGTGAAAAGAAGAAAAAAAATCCATGTTGCACTTACGACTGGGGTACATTTAATGATAATGTCCTGCCCAAGGACGTGCTCAGCGTTACACTTTGAATCGATCGAGTCTGCGATCGATTGATTGGTCATGTGAGCGCACGCGCGAAATTCAATTGACATGATTATCGATGCCTCGCGCAGAATCACGACAAATGGATCTAAAGTGCATCGCTTACCATTTTCGGTTGCTTTCGGAAGGGATCTGGTCCACGACGAGCGCAGAACGTAACGCATCCTAAGCTGTTGAGAAGCATGCTAGTCTTTATTTCAATATGGTATGAAATGAATATGAATTATTCAAACGATGGATTCATACTGGTTGTATTCAACAATTGAATTCAACAGATAAAAGATTCTAGTTTTGTATTTCGAAAGCATTATACGTTTGAAAAAAGTTGTTTGTTCACTTTCACTGAACACAGCTTCTTCATAAAGCTTCGTCCTTCGGCCATTGTCATAAACCTTCGTGCTAGGTTTCATTGGCATTGATTTTTATGCAACAAAAGCGACAATAGCGACTAGTGAAGATCCTGTTAAATTAGACTCGGTTTTTACAACTTGCAACATCTAATGAATGCTATGTTCTAACATTTGCTCCTTTAAGTTTCACAACGAATTAGGATTATCGATACAGGGATAACGATCTGGAGGTCGAATTGTTCGTTGACTTCTTTTTATAACTTGCAACATTCAATGATTGCTATGTTCTAACAGTTATTAATTGTTAGTTTATGCCATATCCTTTGATAACTCTCTCATATTCTCATACTCATAGAGCTGTCCAACAATTAATCTATTGGCGTATTTTTATGATACATCTATGATCAAGGCACTACTCTCCACTCTTCATAGGCCCACTCTAGAAAGTTCACCTCAAGGCATTCTTAACAGACTCGCTTTTTTGTGTTCAATTTTAGCATTTCAAACCACCGAAACACAGAAGCGATTAAAGGTACTTTTCTTTTTCGAACCAAATGAACGCACGCGCACTTAACCGCTTACTGATCGCGGCTGCGCGCGTTAAGCAGTCAAACTAAGATGCGAAGCAGAAGTCCCAGCAGGATGATTGTGTGGGCAAAAGGGCATTTGCTTGTGTGAGAACGGAGCAGCAAAAGTGTGTGGTCAATTGAAGTGAGAGAAACGTAAAACGGAAGTCGAAGGCCTTTAGGGCAGGGGCAAGAGAAACAAAAAAAAAATGCACACACACACATACGAACAGAAAAGAGAAAAAAGTACAACAAAACTACAAAACGGCAACAGCCCCGTGAACTGAGCGGCCCGGGAGAAAAATGTACGCACACCGGACCAAACCGCAGGGCCTGAACCGGAGATAAGTCATTATGTTTTTATTATTTTCAATTTTCATTAATTTGACCAAAGATGAGAGCTCCAGAACGAGCACTCTACCCATGCGAAAGAAGCTGCAAGTAAGCTTTTAAGTCGAATGGTAAACGGAGTGCGCCAGAATCCGAGGAGCAATCATCGCGGGAACATGCACGAGCACGAGCGGGACAGGACGACAAAACACAAACCCCCGGACGAATGGCTCATATTCGAATGAAACAAAGCCAAATATGAACTACAACTTCTTGTACCTTTTGGCCCTGGTTTGCGTTTCTCGCTCTTGCGCGCGGACCCGCGCACATCAGCTTTGCGTAACTGTCGAAACGCGGAGGCGGCCGCATAATCGCTAATGAACGAGAAGATCGTTCTGCCAATTAGCTTCCAAGTGCCGGATCGAACATAAATTCGAAATGGTTCCTCTTTGGCCTGCCTGCCGTGCCTTTCGTGTACATCCCTTGCCGTTTTCATCGCTTGGGCATGGGCTGTTTTGGGGAAGTGTGGCCAAGATTGTACGCGTTGGGGTTGTTTTTTTATCTCAAAAGTTAGGTTTCGGATTTGTGGCCGTGTAAAGCACGAGTTTCGTCCGGTTTTGTGTCCGTTTGGGATTTGCCGGTCTCAGATCCAAAGTGAAATGAGAATAGTCTAGATGAAGCGGTACCATTTTTCGATTTGATGACGCGAGACAGTGCATTTTCGGGCACACACCATGCTGTCTGGCACATTCAGCAGCAAACGCCCCGTTCCTTTGCCGATGCGTAAACAAATTATAAATTTTATTTGACTTCCACTTCTCCGTGTACTACACACGCGCTCTTTCCCTGTCGCGGGCGCACGGGAGGACTAGAGCGTTTTGCTTACTTTCTTATCCCGCAGCATGCAGCAGCATGGCTATTTTCCTTTCAAAACTTTTATCACCCTGAAACCTTGTACCGTGCACGGTGCCTGCTTTTGGTGTTGGTGCGCCCTTCCGTTGCGACTCAATCCACCCACACAGCTCTCGATACAGGCACATCATACACAGCCACAATAGACAGGATGGCGCGAATAGAGATGAAATGTGCCGGTGGGTCGGTGGAGAAAATTAAGAAGCTAAAAAGAAATGCTTTAAATGCTGCGTGTTTTCCGCGCCTCTCGACACGCGCGCATGATGCAATCACTCGTGCGCATCGTAGAATACAAAAAAAGAGTAAAAATAAAACAGATAGCAGATGTGCCTACATTCGGATGATAATTATTTTCATTTGTTTATTTACTTTCCGTCGACATGCACGCGCGCGGTTCGCTGTAGCTTGTTGTGAGATTAAAAAAATCGAACTGATCCCAGATGCATGCGCCGGGTAATAGCGACAACAGCCGAGGATTTTGAAGCAGGAGTGCACTTTCGTAGCGTAGCCGAGTATAGTGCGCTTGCCAGAATCTATCGGAGCAATGAGGGAAATGTGGATATAAGATCGTTGCAGTTTCGAACGTTTTTGGACAGATTGATAAGATTGCTTCCGATTACATGACAAATGCTCTATGCTATGCTCTATCTATGCTCTGAATCAGTCACCTTTTATATGTTCGCTCTTACAAAATCTTTAACTTTTTTAATATCTTTCAAGTTTTTCTTTTCTTTCTGTATATTCTTGTCGTTCACTATTCACATTATTCAAAGCAATCGATGCAATTAAAAATAATATGCTGCTGTCACAAGAAACATAGCGAAACCCCTGTATCATTATCCGAATCGATACAATAAATTTCCATGGTGATGGTCTGGATAACCGTTGTATAAAAATTTGTCTCAAATCCATACAATTCCAAGCCACAGCACAAAGAACAAAACAGTTGACAATACTAAATAAATATGCATCAAGCGTTAGTAGAGAAAGTAGTTCAACTGCGATGCTTCATACAACCAACACTCCGAGCACGACGGTGACGACGATGACGATGATTATGATGATGGTGGTGTTGTTGTGCATGATGGTGACGATGTTGGTCATATGATGCATGCATGTAGTGAAACCGGAAATTAGTAATCAGAATATGACCAGCCTTCCACCACAGATGCCGACGAAGTTACGAAGCTGCGCAATCGCGTCACGGGCAATGTGCCTTTTTTTCTTCTCTCGCAGGCAAACGCAACGGTGGCGCACAACTTGTCAACTTTTCATGGTGCATTATACACGTCGAGCCTCCTCCGCGAATGCAAAATCCCCTTGTGCCCCCCCCGGATCGCCCATCTGCCTGACAGGCGGCAGGAGAGTCCGTTGCGGCGAACGTTAACACAGCTGATGCGATCTTCCGAAGCGTCGCTGAAAATATGCTACCGAACGGACCGTGCCCGCGGGAGTACCGTGTGGGGCGCGTGCAGTCGTCTCGACCTCGGCCGCCACGATGAGTATAAATAGACACCTGCGTACTGTGTACATGCGTCTTCCAGCAGCACCGGTACGGTTGATAATTTGAGGACAGTAGCAAAGTAATGCAATATACTGGCATGTAAATTTGCGTTCCTCGTTTTTATCATCATTGTTTTGCGCAATGATGAGTGCAAAATTTAAAGCCGACAACTGTGCGGCCACTCTCTTGGCGTTGTGTACACTCCCTTCAATGTGCACTGCTTCTTGTTATCGCTTTGGCCTGTGTTTGCGTGTGTGTGTGTGTGAGTGCGAAACAGCTCCCAGTTTTCTTTTTAAGTTCTTTCGCATCACAAAATCGTTAATCGCACAGGAAAAGAAAGCAAAACTCCTCCACCGAAATGGACGGCTGAATCTTTGCTTAAAACGTTGGAGCAATTTTTATCGGGAATTAATTCGATTATCGTAATATTTATGGCTTACTTCCGAACGATTTCGGGCGCTAGTATCGATAGGTTCGAGTTTGGACAGTTTAATCGCCCAATTTCTCAGCCTCGTTTTTCTCATGCACGCGTTTCTTGCTCTTATTATTCATGTGCGCTTTCGGTATTTCCCATCCCCCCCATTCAGCTCTAGCTACTGGTTCGATTCTTTCCATTGATTCGGATATTGGTTGGTGAGCCGCACGGATGTGAACCACAGTCTCGTGCCTGCGTCGTGAATGAAAACTCGCGTTTAAAAGGGGAGCAAACATCATTAACTGGTTTGTGCAAAGTGAAGGTGTAAAGAGCAAAAACTTGTTTTCCCTCTGACTAATCTGGGCTTAACGGGGATCGATTTTTGTAATCGCACGAAACGGGGGCATATTTTGTTGATTATTAAAATTTAAGTGCATAAATCTTCGCTTGGTACTTTATTCGGTTTAACAAAACATGTCAATGATACTTGAATATGTATTTCGCAAACGCATATGATTGATTCTAAAGATGCCTGCAACAAACAAGTTGTGATATTTGGAAAAGATGTCAAATAACTTATTTCAACGACTTGACAGTAGATATAGGATGGATGTTTAAACATATTTTTCATTTTATCTATTAACTGCATATTTATGTGCAAATACATATTTCACAATATTGCCAGATACTGAAATAAAATGCTCGTATAAGCGTATAAGCATATCGTAGGAACCCTTCGATATCTGAAAGACAACGTCAGAATGCTGTGTTGCAATATGCTACTGGAGAAGGCGATGCTAATAGCTACGGTGATCGTGCTCGTGTTGATGATGATGACCACGATCACCGTTTGCCATCAACACGGCGGCCTCGCAGACCGTGATGATCAGCAGCGTAGGTAAAGACCGAAGGCATGAGTAGAGACGCAGCTTCGCAGCTTCGTTCCCACGGCCGAGATTTCTTTACGCTCACCGTCCGTCCTGCCTGGCAGCGACAGCGACACTAGTACGCATTTGACCTCGCAGCGCCTTCATTTCCTCTGGGCTCTGCAAAATTCCCCGTTCTCCCTGGTCCCCATTCGCAATCATTCGCCCGTTAATCTATTTGTCTTTTCTGCATTTCTGATGGGCTTCGATCGGCGGTCACAAATTTGTGACAACTAAGGGTGACATGGTCGGTGTGTGGGTTTTAAGTTAGAGTCTACCCTTCGGTCCTGGTGCAATCATCACTAATTATACGGAACCTATTACACAGAAATAATAGAAAGCCACATTTCTTATGCACAACTGCATAATTTAAATGATGTTTTTTACATCCGTTTTTTATCAATCACTCAACCTCACTTTTAATTAACCTAATGATATGAATCCGTAAATCGACAGTTTTGTAATTTTGTGAATGAATCGATAGCACAGAAAATAGAAAATGAAATGAAAATCTCTTCCAATTTCACAAATCTCATTAAAACCTTATTGGAAGCGATCGGTCTATTTGCCTAGTTGCATTATTTCATTTACACGGACGCTTGTGCTCGCGCTTCCGGCCGAGCCGAAACCGCTCGTACGGCCCGAGACAAGTGGGTTGTAAAGTAAGAAAGGTAATTAGAAGAATAAATCCGGAAACAGTACCGTCAGCTTCCGCTTGTTGTCGATGCCCTGCTGCTGTCCCATCCATCCGCGCGTCAAAGCTAACGCCACGGGTTGGAAATTGGAAAAATAACGACGATACGCGCGTCAAAACTGACCAGAACATGCCGCAAAACATGCTCATTACCTGGTTTCAGTTTTTAATTAGCCAACGTGCTCGATTCGCTGGACGACGACAACCTGACGAATAGAGAGATGAGCTCGGGTATTTCGTTTTTCCCGGCCCAGAATCGGCGATAGACGGGCCGGGATGGTATGGTACGGTGCACAGGACGCGGGTAGTACATGCGTAGAATGAATTGAGAAAATCTCTCCACTACAATCTTCAAACAATACCGACGGCGTGGAATTGCACGATCAAACAAACAGCATGTTCTCTGTACGTTCGATAGAAATAGAGCAACGCATTTCCTCTTTTCAAATCGGTTGGCGGGTTTACCTCTAAAGCTACGTCCGCGTTCTTTCGTGTCCGCATTTCACTTCCTTTTCGGTTACAACATGTCTGCCGTGACTATGTTCTTTCACATGCGTACTTGGATTATCTAATAGATCCCGCGTTTTGATACGTTTCTCACGTTTTTTTGCACATATTCTATTCGTTTTTTGTCTATCGAAGTCTTGCGATATGGCAGCGAATTCTCCTATTGTGCAAATGCAAGATGATCTTTTGTTGCAATTCATCACAACGAAGGTACTTTTGCAAGCAATACGACGAAACGTGGACAACATCCGGAAACCGTGTAATCGAATTAGTTTAAACTTGCATTTACCAGCGCTTATCGATTCGAAAATTCCGCGTAATGCCATTCGCGCACCAACCCAAAATCGGCTTCACAGCACGCGAGGGGAACACAGAGCGTGTGCCTCGTTGGGGCTGTTGTATGTATTTCTGTGCGTGTACCCCCGTGTACGATCGTGCACATGTGAAGGTGATGAAAATTTTTAATTAAATTTAACCAGTCTTTCCCGCTATTACGGTCACTGGATCAGATGTGCCGCTGGGATGAAGGCACGGCGAGGTGCGAGTGAGCCAGACGGCAGTCGTGGTGGCTGCAGCGGAGATACGTTTAATTAAAACGCGGAAGAGGAATGTCCGGTTTCCTCCTCCGGTGTGTGGCCGCTGGTGTGCGTGAGATTGGTGCACACGAGCAAGGAATGGCGCGGCAACCGGCGAGAGCATGTTCCTTCGCGGACTGGCTTAGCCACGGCGGATTCGGCGTATCATCCTATCAGGTTGGCCGAAACGCTCACGAAGGAGGGCCTAAATTTAGCGACACTTTACTTTAACCTTATGCGCCATCAGACCTCCCTCCTTCCCCCTCCCCCCTTCCCAAGTAGTGGTCAGCGAGCGTCAGTGGATTCGCACATCAGTAGAATCGCGGAGAATGTGCATTCGGTTCCTTCGGTTCCCGTTGCTTCACGCACGGGGGTCGCATGACAACCTGTCTGAATGTGTTCCGCGGAGAACTTTCTCATCCGCTTCAGCCCCGGGCGCGGTTTGCTCTCCGGGCTTCTTCTTCTTCTTCCTCTTCTTCCGCAACTGTTCCGCGGGTTGTTGCGAATGTAAGTTATTAGTGCAATTTAGAATGGATGATGACCGAATCGCGGCGGTACCCGAGCGACATTGAGGAGGAGGCCCCCGGTGAGCCGGGGCCTCGAAAATCTAGAACACAACTCATAATTAATCGTGTCCGGTTCGGATTTTCGCATCCCCCGAGGATGAAAGGTGTTTCCTATTTGCGACAGTACGTAATGTTACTCGGAAATGATGAGGGTGCTTGATCGAAATAGGTCAGGTTTTCTTCGCTCAGAGAAATATTGGCCTAACATTACAGCTGGCTGTGTTTGAATGGGCAGTTTTAATCGAGTTTCGTAAGCAATGGGGTGACCATTATTAGGCATGGAGTTGATCGTTTATCAGCATTGACGATGAAATCAAACTCAGTACACCTTTTGAATGCTTTTCTCAAAACGTTAGAACAATTTGCCTGCCGTTAATAATGTATTTCTTTCTTTTCTTCTAATTTCAGGTAAGAGCTAAACGATGATGGCAAAAATTAAACGAAGTTTCAGGTGTCTACCGCCGATCTTCCGGTATGTCATGCGGATCGCTATGTTTGTTCATTCCAGCGGTCACCATTCCTGCTGTGAAACCAATAACGAAACACTTAACCTAAGCCAGCGCTCACGATAATGACCGCGCTCTGGTTTTCCACACCGGGTGTGGCCAATGTTGATGAAGTGAATTTATCGCTTACTGTTACTGTTATTATCGTCTCCATTTACCACTCAATTAAGCGCCGTAAAATTCGGCACCTTGTCGTCTTCGCTCGGCATCGGCCGTTCGGGCGTTCGCTTGAAGCGGGGACTCCCTACTGGGCTGTGGAGCGAAACACGCCAGCACCACTACTTCCACTGCCTCCTCGCCTATCGTCTTTGCTTGCACACGTGCAAAGGCCTGCGCCGACAGGGCCCAATGTCTTGTCTTGTGTCCCAGAATTACGGGCGCGCCAGCAAAGATCAAAGCAAATGTGCTCCGACTTTTTCCGCACACACACACACACACACACACGCTGCAGCCGGGACGCGCCTCCAGTCTCCTGGTGGTAATGAGGTGATAAAATAAATAACAATCGAATCGCGAACGCATACCGCTCAACCGAACCGGTGCCGGTTTCAGGCCGGGAATATTTGACGAACGACGAACGATCATGTTTCTCAAACACCACCGCGATACCACCGACTGTTTCGAGCCGTCTTCTTTTCGCCGTTGCCAAACATTCCCTCGGCGGTATGGGTGGTACTTTCGAGATACTCATTTCAACACACGTAGGTGAAATGCTTAGTCAACCCACAACATGCCCACAACAAATCATTGATCTACGAATCCGGTCAATATTGCGTTGTTCGGTCGATTGTGTTACCAGGAGCATGGAACGTTTTGTTGTTTGTGGCGATTTCCTGTGCGGTTGATCAAGCTCAACTGTATGCTCTTTGATCTTGGATGCTTCTTGTGCAGTCGTGCTTTCGATCGTTTCCTGTTAATACACGATGCTCTACACTCCTCGTGATCGACCACCACGGGATTCGAAATGTGTAGTGAATTCACTACAATTCATTCGGTTCACAAACTATGATTAACATCTGTTCATTGATAAGTCAGCAGACTATTTTTAATGCGTTATTTAACACTTGTGTTGTAAATTAATTTAATTAATTAATGAAATGTATTAAGCCACCATAAAAGAAGCCATCATTTGGCGGAAAACGATGATGCTTGCCTGTCCTCTGTTCCGAATACGTGTGAATGCAATGGTGGCTGATTCAACACTACGCTCCACCTTCCTGTTGCGTTTGTGTCAAGATCTTGTTTGACCACCTACGCGCAACTCTTCTCATCCTCTCCGAGTGTACTTTGCTTTGTACGACTGTGCACCCCCTTTGCAAAGCAAGCAGACCGTCGAACAGAGAGCAAAACACCCAGCGAAAGGCGGCGGCAGATCCAACCATACCAAGGGTGCGATACTGTGGTCCTTTTCCTTCGGCCACAGCTTTTGTGGGCAGTGCTACGCGCTCCGAACCATCAGTGCAACATTATTGCTGCTGATAGGCACAATGTCGG
Organism: Anopheles dirus; assembly: GCA_000349145.1. Classification (NCBI taxonomy): domain Eukaryota; kingdom Metazoa; phylum Arthropoda; class Insecta; order Diptera; family Culicidae; genus Anopheles; species Anopheles dirus. The sequence goes on from KB672968.1 coordinate 1,099,985, forward strand.
ATACAATATGTAATATAATGCTAGCCTATTTTTATGATTTTTTTCGCTTAAAAATATCACACATACAGTTTATTGTTTTAATCAAAGTACTTTGATACTTGTACATAGGATTATATAATTGTATTCCAATATAATTCTCACCACAGTTCGATTCCTACGCCTGTCTTCTTATATTGAGAACCTCCAATTTTTCTTCAGTTTTTTTTAGCAGCCGTTAAATGTTTTTCTCAAAAGAAAAACTCAACTCTCCGATTAACCTTTGCCACAATCTCCGGAAGCCAGTTTTCAACTGTCACCTGACTCCAGACTGTCTAATTGCGAGAAGAAGGCTAGGTTAGGCAATGGGCTTGCCCAGAGGAACATAAAACTCGAAGGTCACACTTCCTCAAGATAAAAATGGATACGAGAACTGGAAGGGGTCCCATAAAATACAGTCCGCGTATTGCGTTTGAGGAGCAGTTCATTCATGGCCGGCTTTAGAATGTGTCCGTACATACGCACGCACTTCATTCATTGCCAGCAGAAGACATCGCATCGAAGTTGTACAAACTCGTCGTGCGTGCTTGTGTGCAGATGCAGAATGTCGAAAGAGAGGGATAGGGAGAGTACATGGCATACCATGTGTTCCGTACGCCTGCCTCTGGCCAGCTCTAAAAATATGCTTTAAAAATAGTCGTTGCGGGAACGCCTGGACTTGGCCTCCTGTACAATACTAATTTTGCACCCCAAGTGCTGCATGCATGCTCATGATGCATCGTAAAACAGTCTCCAATAACGCGCATACGCTTCGCCCAACCGTTCCTCCCGGGTTGGGTGCGTACAGCTCGCTCCCTACCGAAAACTCCGCTTTCCCGCGAAAAAGTTATGCGCGACGAGATATGTGATAAAACCTAGGAATTGCGTAATTTGTCCTAAAATAACTTTGCAGAACTTTGCCTCCATCGTGCCTTCCGGCGTCCAGTGAGATGGGGAAACGTAAAGTGCTCTTCAAGTCGATTAAGATAATATTTTTATCAGTTGTGTGAGAAAATTGTTACTAAAATCAACAAATTCGTTACTATCAGCATACACTCTTCCCGTATGAATGTTATAATAAGAAATAATTCATAATGTAATTATAACATTTGCTTATCATAAAGTTACAATAAGGAAACAAGCACATTATTGTAGCATCGAAAGATCGCATAGCTTCGGATCAGTATAGCAGCGTCCCTTCGGTGGTGATGGCATGGGTTCTCTGTGTGCGTCCACAAATTCCCGTGTGCGCCGCGTGCATTGCCTTCCATCTGCGGACTTTCCACGTACTCCACTTTCTGGCGCGAGTTCTACACAAGACTCATTGCTCCTTCTCTTTTTTGTGACCGTTGTGTTTTTATTATTATTACTGTTATTACTCTTTCTCTGCACTCACTCTTCTGCGGGTCGGTCTGGTTGCGAGTTTGCGCGTGTGAACGTTGAGAAGGCACGACGGAAAGCGAGATGGCGAGAATTCATTCATAAAATCGTCCACGACATACACGTACGTCTCGCAGCATTTCAACTCGTTGCCGGCCGCCCATCGTACCCGGGCATCATATGAATGGTACCGGAAAGACAACTTTCGAACACAACCACACACACGCACGGGGCCACATGGCCGAACGTATTTCCATTCAACGACGCCTTGGGCGCACACCGTTGCTTGCCCCTTTTGCTAGAGACGCCAGCGGTAGTAGTGTACACCGTGTGGCCGTTTTGCAGCTGGGACATTTGCTAGAATGTTTTCAACGTGTAATGAAATGTTTGGGGAAAGCAAATCGTATAATGAAACACAGTTCTCCGCTATTTGATGTTTGATAAGTATGTTCCATGGAATACACTCATGAGCAATACTTATCAATACGGATATATAAAAAGATGATTTGATTGGAACGTTTTTTTAATGAAGATGGAACTGGCATAAGTAGTATGATTTGTACATGTATCGAAAAGATACAAACATTCAGAATTTAACGTTCATCTTTCTCGAATAAAAAATCATACTAACCTAATATAAACATCAGAACTGTTCGGAAGGAATGTATCACGATCAGCTAGCTGATATACAAATGTTTGCTGTATGGTTTATTTTAGACTATTGAGAGTTGATCAAATATTTCAGCGTTCATTCTTGACCTATACTTGATCTATACTGTTCATGCTATAATATGTGCGTTCGTTGAAACGGTGTGGTTAAACTTAAACAATATGTCTATTAAACAATCTGGCTTCAAAATAAAGATTTAAGTAAGGTTTGAGATGTAAAAATAAATATGACGATTTCGCGTATAGGATCATCACTCACAGCATCAGCTTCTAACAAAAATGTTTTGATGGATTTAGAGTATCATTTGAATAGAAACCAATATTGATCAGAGCTTTGCACAGAACATGTACTAACATTTTATTATCAATCATGTAGTATTTTCCTTCTACCAATTCATATTACCTTGTGTTCATTTGATAGATTCAAATAAAACAATAATAGTTCTGTAAATAACACCCTCCGATAAGCGATCAATAGTTCTCACTGGTCCCTTATTGTCATTTTTCTGAAGTTATTTGTTTTCTTCTTTCGAGTGTAATTTTATACTTCCGTTCGGTGGAAAGTGAGTGAAGATGAAATTTAAAAAAAGTAAGAAAAAAAAACTATAGGGACCAAAAGGGAAAAACGGAATCAGAAGTATGCCGCCGCTCCAGCATACGCAACGTATGCTGGGTTTTTGCCATGGGAGAGTAAACACATTTTCTTCGTTTCGATACTCTTTATGGTGCGTATCCTTCGTTCATTCATGCGTTCTCAGACCTTTCTGCTGCGTCTTCTTGCACCAGCAGTTTCTACCCCAAAAACTCCGTAATTCGATGGTCTCGCTCTTGCCTGATGCACCGTGCCCACAGACGTCGGGATGAAACAGGTAGGGTTTGGTGCTGCTCGGTTGCGGTACGGAAAGGCGAGCTCGTATGCAGAAACAAGGATCAAGTTTTGTGGAGATGAATGAATGATCGGTTTATTGAACGATGCGCTTCTCAGGCGAGTTTTCTGAACAGATGGATAGAGGCAGTTCGGTGCCGGTTGTGCCGGGTTTTCGTTCTCTGCTCTCGTAGCTTTCGTTCGCAGTTCTTTTTCATGTGTGCTTCTTTTTCGGTTACATTCATGTGGAAGTCCGTAGATGCTACTCTCACGACCATTATCCATTACTGTCAGGTGCTTTCGGGTTTGGGCACAGGAAACCTTCGTTTTCATCAGATACGGAACAGAAATTCGGCAGGTTTACGCTGTTGAACTGTTTCCCATGGCAATGGCGTTGTAATTTGCATTTGAGTTCCCAGATATTACAAGACTAAACTAAAGATGTGATTGGGTGATACTTCTCCGGTTAAGTAATTTTCCTATGCACTCATGTCAGCTTATGCCAACAATCAAAAATTTTAACCACCTCATTTGACACCCTTGGTGTTCTGTTCCGTTTTTCAACTGATTTATTTCCGGAAACGCACCATTCACACTTTGGCACAGCGGGCGTTCGGCATTATTCGGAGCTGCCTTCTAGCTAACCTCCGATCCCGGGCAGGAACACGAAATGTAGAAAGCAAATCCTTAAAAGGTGCCCATTTTGGCATCCCTAAGGTGAAGGTATTTGAAAATAAAAGATCCATTGACTGCACTGAGCCCATACCTTCGCCCGGTGTCGGTAAATCCTTGGGTCAATGGAACACGCATCCCTAGATTGTGCCAGAGGTAAGTAGAAAAAATGTAAATTAGGATTAAAACTGTTAACTTTGTTGTCCAACAGAGAATCGAAAGCAGCTTTGCTGTGTGTGTTGATTGGGACAGAGTTGTATTGAAAAAGAGGCTCTTTCATTGGCAGGTGCGAGCAAAAATAGGGGAAGATGAAGCAGATTAGAAATACATTAACCTCTTGACTTCTTGAAAAGTACGAAAAATATGTTGTGGTATTTTTAGCGACACGAATCATATTCAAAAAGAGGAACAATAAAAGTGATTTTTAGAAGTGATCCATAAGTCATAAGTCTATAATTGAGTAGAAACTAGAAGGGAAATTTTAGATCGATTTTAAATCGCTATACACTATCCATGTGAGATAGTTAAATAATTGAAGTTATGTCTTAATTTTAAATAATGTCTGGGTGCAACGATGAAAGGTTAAAATTGGTATTGTAATTTGTTCTGAATATTCGAGGGAAAACCGAACACATATTTTACTCCGAGATATAGGTAGAATAAAGCTTTTATTACCTTATACCTATTTCATTGACTACTTCTCTCAGCGGTCTGGCAACTGACTCTTTACAAGGTGGCAACAGGTATCAATATACAACTAAATGTTTCTTCACTCTGCAAAACTCGTTAAATTTAGTCCGTACTTGCAATAGCATCATCGGACTGCGCCTTTACCTCGAATAAAGGTATGAATGGATCGTTACACACGACACGGTACTTTATTACCTCGCACTTTGGGCTCTGAACGAGCCACGAAAGGATGCAAATGAGTTTTGGGTAGAGCAGGATCAAGTACGGCAGACCATGTTAACGCCATCACTCACTAATGGATCAACTGAAGGGGCTTGTTTGGTTCAGCAGATCGAACGCTGCATCGGGTACTGACAACGACGAAAACAACAAACGTGGTGTACTGTTTTTTTCTTCAGTTTATGAATGAAAGCCTCATTCTATCTCGTTCGCTTCCGGCATTGCCTCTCTAGTGTTCGGGCTTTGTATTACTGTCCCGCTCTTGCAAGTGCGCTGTCGATCAGGTGTGCTCACTCCGATGAATGAACTGCCCTCTGCTTCTTACGTGATCGTCGTTGTATGCGATTGCAGTATTTCTCTTCCAGTACATGCTATTTTCTTGGATGCACGATTGTTATTTTTTCTGTTGTCCTGCAAATGCGGTATTTTCCATCCAATATCTTCTGCTGCTTGGGCCAAGAAACGCCTCGACCTCGTCAGTGCTACCAAGTGGTAAAGATAGATCGTAGCGTTTTACGTTACTGTAACCAAAACCAAAATTGACGTTCATTTAGATGACGCTTGATTGGTGTTTTTGTTGAGTTGTTTATGAGTTGTTTTAATTCGCATTACAGATATACGACTATCAACGTTGTTAGAATGGTTTAACGCGATCTCTCTTTTGCATAATGAATATGCGTTTGTCGCAATGAAAGTTTCATAACAATATGCAACATAAATAATGCCTAATTAATGTGATTGAAAATAACTTTTGATTACAAATCTCCGGTAGACTAATAATGTTTAATTTATGTAACAACAGTAATTTGTGTGTGGTTAATTAGCAAATATAAATGGAAAAGTAAACTATATTATTGAATCGCACTTAAAACATTCGTTATTTATGTTTGCTTATTCGTTATCTGAATTAAAGCATAGTAAGGGAAAAAAATAAGTTATTGATCCTTACACATGCTCCGAGGAGAGCGACGAATACACCTTTCGCCAGAACGTTCATTCAAGATCGCTCAACTACCTGTGCCGGAACTCGCACCCACACGCACGGCTTTTGTTGTTTACTTCCTTGCAGCCACCAACACAGCCGCGCATCATGTGCACATACACGCTGTGGTGAACGCGAGGGATCGAAATATAGCCGTCTCTGCTCCGCCTTCAGCTGCTCGAGAACGAAAAGAGGCAACATAGAAGAGAAGAAAGATCAGTACTTCCGCCGGGCGCACGGACCCGCACACAACAAAAATCTCAACAGCGTTTTCATTCCGTCCCGTAACGATGAACGGAGTGTGTGTCGGAGAGCTTGTCTAGCTGCTGCTAATACCTGCCGAGTGTGATCGTAGGTTTTTTTCCTGGAGAAAAAATATCTGATCGAAAAACTGATCGTCAGAGCAGACGCGGCGGTTTCGAGAGAGCGGTTTTCATTCGATGTTTTTCAACGCTCTCACTCTCGCTCTCTCGCTCTCGCTCTCTCTCGCTCTCTCGCTGTGGTACACACACCCTTTGCAGCGAGCGTGCGCATTCTACTAAGTCCGTTACGCGCCGTTGTTCATCGGTTGTTCGGGCGTCCTCGGAAAAGTTTGGTGTTTCCAGTGCTCAAGAATACACCTGATGCTGGGGTTTTCGGTTGGTAAACAGTGCGAGTTTCCGTCGTTGGTGGTGTGTGGTGCTTGTTAATCCTTCTCCCGTTGGATTTCTAGTGTAGAGTATATTCGTGCGATTCTCCCGACCGAAGATCAAGTGCAAAAGTTTTACCCCGTCCGGTGCAGGAAAACCTTTGTGAAAGCATCGATCAGATCTCTACGTGCCTTCTGAAAACGTTCACCCGCATTTAGTGAAACAAGGATACAACAACAGTTTGTAAAAATGGCTGTACTTCGTACCGAAACGTGACGTGCTGGAAATGTGTACTGTGAAAATAGTTGATTGCTTTTTGTAAAATGTCGTGCAAAATAGCTATAAACGCGAAACAAAGTGTGTTACCCCAAACTTCTAGATGTTCGAATGTCAACGCCATCGTTATAACTTTGGGAATATTCGTATTACTCGAACGATAAGTTGTCACTAACGTAACCAATACATGCGAGCAGCTACTGCGAGTGATATGAATGTGCCTCTTCTGTGCTATCTTCATGGTGTTAAAACTCCAACATTCGCGTACATGTCACAGAGTGGCGCGACTCGATAGTGATTTTATAGCTCTCTTCGTAACGTGTACTGCTGCCCGGTGGTGTGAACCCTGGAGCAAAATCAACCAGCCGCGCATTATGCTAATGGCGTATTGCCGGTGCCTGTCGCGCGCAGTTTATACTTTCCACAGCGCTGACCCGCGATCGACAATGACAACGAAGGCCATTTGTGTGCCGTAAGCTCATTGGCGGGTCGGTCCGTCGGCAAAAAATCGTAGCTCGGAAATGAAGTTCTCCAAACTTTGTTGGTGCGCTTTCTATTCGGAAACGATCGTTCTGATGGTTTGGAAGTATTTACTTCAGCAAATTGATAATATTTTGAACGTTTTATTATCATACGATATTTTGAAAAAAAAAACGGGGAAACGTTTCAACAGAACTTTTGACAAAAAAATCTTTTCAACGTTCCTATCTTTCTCGAATTAAAAAATCGGAATGTAGATATAGATAACAGATGCTAAATATTTTAAAAATGATGAAGTAAGATTTGATGTAAACCCAGCAGAATAGGTATCATGTAACTGAATAGTGATTGTTATTGATCCTAACAGATGTCATACACATACCGATCGAACATATTATTACCATCAACCATGGGGTAGCATTTCCCACAGAGAGTTTCGGTGTTGTTGTTGGTGAAGTAGTGACCACTAACGGTCCCCAAAAGCCGTGGAAAATCCTATCAAATTTGTACGCTCATTACACAACTGCTAATACCCATAAATGTTGCTAGAAACATGATCCCTCTTCCCTCGTCGACCGGCAAGGTAAGGTAATATTGTTGGGGTTTTGTCCGACCAAAGCAGGATTACCGATTACCATTCCCGGGTCCGCACGGCGCTGAGGACGATGCGTTTTCCTTTGTGTTTATCCGCAAAGCTTTTCCCTAATCGATGGCATTGTAGCTAAGACACTAGCTTAACGTTTCTCAAGAATTGAATTATTATATGTCTCTACAGGCGCCATACGTACGTACGTACGTACCAACAGCTAAAACAGACACCCACTAGCGCAGCAGGTGTTTGTGTTGAGGATTGGGCTTTGTTTTACCTCACTTACCCCACGATATGAAACGTCTTCGCTTCGTTTTTTTTATTGTGGGTGTTGTGCGATCGGCGGCATACACATGCTTGCAAGTTTTACGCAACTTTCTTTGTGGAAACAAAACCGTAACGCCCGAGCAAGCAGCACCAACCATAGCTAGCCGAGCAGTTGGCACTCGAAACTCGCGATACTAGTTTTGAGCTGATGATTTCGACCTTGGCCACGAAGGTGCCGTCCGTCGATGCAATGAATCGTGTTTCAAGCGGTTGTTGACTGCATCTACTGCAAATAACAAAGAGTTCTTGAGGTTGATATAGTAGTATATTTTAAAATGAGTTGCATATTAGATGGAAAAAAATCCAGCCAGCAATAGAACAGAAATCACAGCTTGCGTGTTTGAACAAAACAAAAACTCCAATCTAAGTATGTTGAGCCAAAAAAATAAAATAATTATTGCACGGTAACGATTTCCGGAGATGCAAGAGAAGCTATTCTCATGTAATTATACAATGTCAACTTCATCGAAAAGTGGCTAAAATATCAGAAACACTTGCCACGGGTGGGCAAAAAACGGCACCCTCAAATGATGATGACAACGCGACTTCATAATAGTGTCGTTCGTACATCGCTGGATTTGATCGTTACTGAAGTCGTTTTCGTTGTCATTTCGTTGTGATTGTGGTGGTGCCTGCGAGGTGGTGTGAGCGAGCGAGCGGGGCTTGATGAAGAAGATAGGCTTTCGGTTTGTTGAGAAGCAGAGATTTTCTTCAATGAATGCTGTCCCCACACAATGCAGCTGGCCTCCGCCGCGCGTACAACGCCATTCATTCTTAGCTTTGTATCAACCTGGTGATCTCTAAACAGGGGATTTTTCCACCGACCATCATCATCGGGCTGTGCTCATTTTCTTAGCTGTGGCCGCTGATTGCAGTCCGGCCTCGCGAGTTTGCTTCCATCGCCTACAATCAACGCCAACCGTAGTCCACATTCGCATTCTAAAGTTTCCAAAGCCCTTCGTTGGCGCAGGTGTATGATTATGCGTCAACGGCGTAGAAGTTGTCATATCCGGACGGTCCGGATATTAATCTTACACACGCTAATGACTTTATTGACTGCACATTTTTCGCCGACAGTCCCTCTGAATCAAATGCATTCTTCCTGCTGGCACGAATTACAAGCCACAACAGAAGCGGTAACTGCTTCCAAACGAACCGGCTAATAAGCTTAGGAATTGCCCATTTCCTAACAGGGTTAGTGGAAATTATGTTTCCAAAATAGAGTTTAGAACAAACAACTAAATATTTGTATGTAAAACGTGTACACCTATGACTACACGTATTACAATAAACAATATAACATCACCGTAGCAATCATTTGGGATGCAATGACCTATTTATGAAATTGAATCTTTCCTTACTTCAATTTTCAGTGACAAAGAATCCAAAGGTCACATGAAAAATGCATTTAGCCGGATAATCAATAACATCAAGACAGGTACTTCCGATCGAGGGTCATCTGACAGCCACTTAGTTTCCGCTCAACCGCAGCACAATTATAATCCTCAATTGTGTGTGTGTGTGTGTGTGTGTGTGTGTGATTTGTACGCCAACTTCAGGGGGAAAGTCCTAGTCCCGGAGGGGTGCAACATATCACGTTTCAGTTGATCATGTTCCGTTCCTATCGTTCAGGAAGTTCGACTGTTGCGACTTGGCCCGCGAAGTATGGACGATGGAACCTGTCGTGAGCGGTTGGTAATTGAACCGAAGAGCATGAAAATTACGAGAATTATCACCACCTCCACAGCCTGCTACAGTTTGCTGTGATCGATTTCATGTTTTCTATGACCCCCTCATGATCTTTTAACACGGATTTCACGAAAGAACAGCTCTATAAAGTTCCCTTTGGAACCGGATCTTATTACCGATGTTCTACGCGTTCTAGGAAAGTAAGCAATAAAATTGGTTTACATTTCCGCTTAGTGATTTCCATTATCGGTTGGGGATGCGCCTCGTAGTGGCGTTTACGCAGAATTTATACATTTTTTGTAGTTTTACATCTTTTTCATCAGTTTATCAGGTTCAATCTGTAATTACATATTACAAATACAAGCCAATAAATCGTTATATGCAATAAAAAAAGACTATATTGATAACTATATGCGCTTTAAAAAAAACTTAAAGCTGTCATAAGGTTGTTACGATCGAGCGACATTTTTCTGTTCAATTTTAGAACGAGCTGCTGGCATTTAATAACAACTCCTAACCCCACCAGCAGTAACCCCCCTGTGAGTGCGTAGTTGGCCATGGCATGATCACAGCTGCTGAAGTTGCGTTTGTTTGTTTATGCGTTTTTCCCTCATTTTCGAATGTTTTCCTCCGAGTGACCGCTTCCGTTCTGTTCGGGCTCGTTGCTCGTTGCTTATGAAGTTTTTGCTAGACTCTAATGGACAACGTTCTAATGGGTATTAGAAAGCATCAACAGTTAGTGGAACTGCCGTAGATGGCACCGCTGTCGGTTCGACACATCAATTGGAAAGAATTGGATGACAATTGGAGTAAATGAAATGTTAATTTAATAATTTATGTTAATTAAGTGGACATTTTCAAAGCGTGGTGTTCAGCAGCTCAGTGCGTCATGGCGAGTAACGCGGTTTGGCATGTGGGTCTTATAAAAAAATGAAACAAACCGAGAGGTGTATTGACATGTCCGAAAGCGTTGTGTGCATTATTTTGCTTTTTGTATTATCCACGTCAAACCCGAATGGTGTAGATGGTTGGCAATATAACAACACTAGGTTTTTATTTAACTAAGATCGGCTTCATGATATGTTTCCTTCCACAATGGTCCAGGGCTGCATCGTAAAACACTTAGACTCAACACGAAACGCTCGAAAGACCAAATTTAATAAATCGTTGCAACCATTATGCATCAGCAGCTAACGCTTAACGCAATCAAAATGAGCGTATTATTCACGATTCGGGCGTACCATGAGGATACCATCTGTGGGATTAGTTAATTACGTTAAATTCAACACATTCAATTGAATGTTGACACCCCAACGATTAAAGCTTGGATAAACTAATGCAGATTGAAGGATTATTTACTTTAATCTTGTTAATTATCGTTGTTCCAAATTGGAAAAATAACTATTGCCATTCATATTTTATTTAAAGATAACATTTATAGGTTTTTGTAAGCAAAAATATTACATTGTTGGCTGGTGCGTTTTGTTTGATCAAATTTTGAGAACTATCAAATACTCCGCAGTGTAATCATCGCTTTTTGATCAAAAAGAAGAAATCAAAGAAAGATGAAGTTGGCTTAAAACATTAAGCTTATTCTGCCTGTCCGGACTGTGGCTTTGTTATGCAAATGCAAGCTGTTTGCGTAAAATTAATTGCAATGATTTTTAATCGTTACAATCTTATCCAATCTTCTTCGCTCTGTACAGTTTTTGTCGACAAAAAAGTGAATAAACATATGTGGATTGAATAATAGTGGCAACACGTATGAAGATCAACAGTGGTGTGCAGTATGCCAATAAATTCATCCGTTTTCAAAAGTGATTTACGAATGCTGATTGTGGTGTGGCATTTTGCGTTGTGAAAAGATTCCAGTAAATAAGTTCGGCAAGTGCTTATGTATGCACGGTACGAGTGTGCATACAATGCCTTCGAGCTATAAGCATAATAAGTACGAGCGATAGAGTGAAAAACGAGAAAAATTGAATAACAATCTTTTTACGTGGGGCTTACGGAGAGCACGCAGTTCGTTGTTTAGTGTGCTTCAATATGAATTTTGTGCTTTAAAACTAAACCGTGTGAAGTGTGATTAACGTGATTGTGGCAAGAAGTTCTACAAATTCAAAATAACATCGTAACTGTTGCATGCTGTAGAAACAGCATCGACAATCGTAAAGAAAGGTTAGACTCACGGAAAAGGTGGCTACGAAGGTAAACATTAATGAGCTACGAGGATTCGAAGGTTTCGATCCTCGAGCAAAAATGACAAACGAATGGATGGAGTGGAACGACCCCGGTATAGGTCGGGGAGGTCCTCTCGGCAGGATTCCGTTGCGAGGTGCCAACCACCATAACCTGAGCACGGGACTGTCGAGTGTGGCTGGTGGTATGATCGGTGGTGGCGTCGGCAGTATCGGTGGCATTCACAACAACAACAACGTCAACTTCCTCAACAACAACCAGCAAAGTTTTCTCAACAGCTACAGTTTGAATAAACTCGCGTCCGTCGGAATGGGTCTAAAGTCTCATCCCTTGATGAAGGGTTTACAGAAACCGAGAGGTAATTACGCACAGTTCTGAATTCTTATTGGGTAGAATCGATAGTGGTAGAACTTGGTGATATTTCTAACAAATCTAGAATCGAACGGTGGAGCTCAAGCAGACAATTCTCACGATATTCCTAATACCCCCCAATGATAGAAATTTTCGGGCGGTTTCGGTTTCGACCACAGTGATTAAATAATTCAGTACCGCCATCCTTGCGCAGTTGATCAAGAAAGCGAAAGCACTGCCAACCCATAAAAATGGCGCACTTTGGCAGAAACAATTCAACGCACCGAAGCGCATCGCTGCCGTACGCCGCCGCGTAACAATAACGGCGTCTGATGCACCTTGAACCCATTATTGGGTGCTTTGACCATGGCGCGATGTTTCTTGGTCACCCTTTCTTCAAGTCGCCTTGGTGTGTAGGTACTATACGACGCGACTGAGAAATACGTGCATGTTACAGTCGCTAAGGTTCACCAAAACTGAAACCAAATGCCATTGTGTTCGGTTAGGCGTCGAGCATAGGGATGCAAACTATCTTGAATTGAGAATTTTTCGCACCTTGTAGTAGGTTAATTTTATACAGTATTAGTTGTGAATACAACTAAATGTCCAATTGCTGCACAATCATTTATAAATGCATGGTAAGCAATTATTAAAGCTAAACAGTATTGTAAAAAATATCGTTTTCAAATAAAGAAATGGGCAAAACCTCTTTACGAACACGTAGAGAGAATCACCATGTACGGGGCATGTTCATATGGTTGGTTCAAACGGTTTGTCTGTTTTCAAACGGCCCAACGTGAATGGAGTTTCGGTTACGCTTGGTGAACTTTGTTTTCGGGTGTCTAACGTTTCAGCCTGCAGTATACCGTGGCTACTTTTGTACCATTCTTCCCTGGCATGAAAGACTGGCGTTAACTGCTTATTCCACCTACTTACTTAATTACAGGCGCTTCCATGTTCTTGCACATGATCAACAATTCGTTATAATGGTATTTAAGCAAACGCTACTGCAAGGAAAAATGTATCACATAGCATACAATCAATACTAATATGACTAATTTGTATGGAAAAAAGTTAAATTTGGTCATCTCTAAGAGATTAATGGTAGAAAATGAAAACCCAAATTGAAAAAGTATCGCTGAGAAATATGGTAAACAAGGACGGCGCTAGGAATTTCTCGAACGAAATGTATATGATACAAACAGCAACTTCCCTAGTGTCGGCAACGCAGTATTCATGAACAGCATAACCTCCATAAAACGACCGCACTTCCTTCGTGGTGGGTGCTGGTCTTTCGGAATTGCCCTATGCTCGTCTGGTACAGCGCGCGAGCTAATCACGGGAGTATGACACACCGAGTGGAAAAATGAAAACAAATAGGACGCAGGCTACGTAACGAGCAAAGAAAACAATCGGCCTAAAAAAAAAAGAACTGCGCCGAAAATTTAATTACACGCAAAACAGCTGGCGCTGTTGTCGGCATGATGTGTGAGGGCGCACGCACGTTCTCTGTTTGGGCGGCTTTTTTGTGTGTATGTTTTTATCTCGTTTTTACAGCTTTCCCTCCCATTGCCGCCCACTCAATCCTTTCGCGACGGTACACGTCAATGGAACCGAGGAGGTGGCTTCGAGGCGTACCAGCAATGATGAGGAATGATGAAATTACAGGCGACCCAAACGTTCGACGATTCCGCCGGATAATAGTCGTTCTGTTGAGGCCGAAAATTGATTATCGAGATCAGAGCAGCCACAGCACAGCAGCCCGGGGGAGGGGAAAAGGGTCAACGCGTGCTTTGATTATGTTTAGGCGTGTTGATCGTTGGGTTTAGCAATCGGTCGTGTTACGATGGCGATCGTCGGCATGAATCGACATCGTGATAGGTGGTCTGTGCCGCAATACAACCATCTCCACTCTATCTTTAGGGCGGAGGTACATCGAGAAAGGTAAAAATAGCAATGGCAGTACTTTTTGCCTTGATTTTGTTAAACACTGCTGTGCTAGCTATAACCATAGATGAGTTAGTTAAAAACCAGAGCAAACCTTTGAGTTGTCTTTTGGAATGTTTAATACAAATCGTTATTTTGTGATGAACGCCCAGAATTCAATCGAAACTATTAAATTGGAATTTAAAAATGAAGAAAAATCTGGTGTGAAGAAAATCTGAGTTGATTAAACCATACTACAGGGTAAATTCTTACTTCCTCATTGTGTTGTGCTGTAAGCACAGTGACATTAGGAAAAAATCCCTGAGCAAACTGGCGCACAAGAAGAAATAGGCTTCTCTCGGGCTATATTAAGAGCTCTTATCCATTGACACGTCGATTTGTCGTAGCACATCGGATTGGGCTTCAAGTGACGATTAAGAGTCAAATGAAGTCTACTTCCACCAAAACAAATTACCGGACTGCCGGTTCGGAAGTTCGGATTTCCAGCAGCCGTGTATGTGTATCACCATGCAAAAGCGGAATAGGTTTTTTTTGCTGTGGTGGTAGGAATAAAATCCAATTGTCTGCGACACACGATCGTGTGTCTCTAATGCTCTGTGAAGCTTTTTCCCCTCGATGAACTCAAACCCCTTTGATTCCACCTTAGGAAGGTGGAATGATTGAATCTTTCTTCCCTTTTAACACTGTCATCCGCCGCTGATCGGTAGCTTGGCGGCTACGGAAGTTTATGTTTCCTTTGCCATCACGTCAGCGCGGCCTTAAGGGCACAGCAGCAGAGCAGTAATCCGTTAAAATTTCAATTTTCCATCCCCAATCGGAAAGTAGAGTCAACCGAGCGATTACGATCCAATCGGTAGAACGTAATCCCAGGCTGATCGCAGCTTCTCTTGATCGTGCCCCGTACGTGAAGCTTCATCCCGCACCAACGATGTGAGTCTTTAATCATCCTCATCTTCTGCGTCGTTGGTCTTCATCGACGCGAGCAATCTGGATGACGAAGAAGGAAGCAGCACTTAGGGGAAAAAAGAATAGGAGTAAACACATGAAAGAGAATGTTGAAGACTCATTGATCAAATTTACGTTGCCACGAGACCCAGGCCAGCGGAAGAATTGAGTGGTATTTCTGTAGGGCTTACAGATTTTAGGCCCTCTCGGGTTCGCCGGCGGTCTCGTGTAGATCCCCGACCACTTGGACTATGAAGCATTGTGTGTGTTCTGTGAAATTAAATACTTCCGTTCCGTTCGGTTCCGTTCTCTTCCTGTGGGAGCGAATCATTTAATAGCTGCAAATTGTGTCACTGCCTAGCAGCGGCGACGAAAGACGCTGACAGGGTTTCTTTGTGCGGTGGCGATCTCCCTCGGATGTGGAGAATATGATGGATAGTATTTGGTCACAAATTTAGCTCGGCTCCGTTGGATCGAGATCGAGAAAACGAAGGTGGTCTTTGGCAACGATGCCTCTATGTCGTCGAAGAAAGAACGCTCGACTGCGTTTTGTGCGCGACCACCAAACGACGAACTCACAACTGATAGATTTGCGTCTCACTTAATTACCACCCAGTAGTTGCGGCCAATGCCGAGTGAAACTTCAATGTAGTGACTCTCCATGTTCTCTATTTTTTCTTCAGATGTTCCAACACAGATGCCACCCCTGACGCCCGGTACGAATAAAAAACTCACTGAAGTACTCTACGCATCGTTTGCGTCCTGGGAGAAAGAGGTGCAAACGTTCAAAATTACCAAAGGTAAGCATTTTTTAAATTTTATGTTATATTCAGATTAAACTAAACATAGTATCACTGGTTGCGGTAATCTTCAACTGAATTTATAGTTATTATATGATAATGGTGTATTTACTCGGCATACTATTATGAAAACATATGCTATCATTACAACATATTGAAAAATGGCAACGATTTAAGTCAGTGATTAACAAACGATAAGTTTGTATGAAATGTAGTAAACGAATGCAAACACATTCTAATCAATGCTTACGTAAGTGCTTACGCAATGCATTTGTCTTATCTGGAGCGATGGATGAAGTTTTTAAATGCGAACAAATATCTATAAAGGAGATAATATCTATAAAGAGGTTAAAGATGCTAAAACCAATTCAGTTTTTAAATGTATGTTTCTTATGGGTTCGACGCTATATCTATAGTAGACAAGTAGCTTGGTGCCCAAGGTGGAAAACATTTTTTCTTCTGTGCATGTTTTACAAAGGTTATTTGCAATAGTGACACAATTTCGACCTTTACTGAACGAACTGATCGTGTCGTGGGGACTTCAAATCATAAATTACTAGTCAATAGTCGAACGATTATGCCAAAAATGTTAAGGTCAATGTCAGGACACATTTTCTGGCCAAGAAAACGAGAAAAACACCTTTGTCCATGGACAGCAGCTGAGTGTCGTTTTCATCTCTTCATCACAGCTATGCTACTTCATTTCTGAGCTTTTTGGTGCACGTTCCCTCCTTAAAATCAGCAAACAATTAATATTTTATTACCCTTTGTCTGGGTCACTTTGTCCTTCACAACAATTCCATCAAATCATTCAAGGGTGAGAAGGGGCGCAATGAGAAAACCCAGCTTAACTGCCATTATGAACGTATTTCGAGCACGGTGTTTAGTACACTCCCGTGCACTCGTCTGTAGTGATCTATTGTATACTCATGCTTCCGTTTCAACAACAGCCTCGGTTTAATCGTCACAATCGTAACATCGTTTTTTCTTCTCGACATTTTCCACCTTCTGCAGATCCCCGGCAATGGACAGCGGAACACGTGCTAATTTGGTTGAACTGGTCGATCAAGGAATTCTCGCTGGAGGGCGTCAACAAGGAACCGTTTCAAAAGATGAGTGGTCGTGACATTGTGGGTCTCGGCCGCGAAGGATTCCTCGCAATCGCTCCTCCATTCACTGGTGATATTCTCTGGGAGCACTTGGAAATACTACAAAAAGGTAAGCGAGAGATATGATATATTTAGACATATCCAACATACACTTCCACTTCCAATATTTAGACACTTCCAACATAGTCTTACAGATTTAAAGGGTACCTGCAAACTATAGTATAGCATCGTTTATGATTACCTTAATATTGGTTGTACAATTAAACTTCACAAAGATAGCATTCCTTTAGCAAATGCAGCACATGTTTTTGGTCACTTGGTCACTTTTAAACCCCACAGAACAATGCGAGAACAATGCCTTTTTTGCGATTCTAGGCGTACGAAAGGTATGCACATGTTAAGGAGGTCCATCTTTGGGAGACTTTCCATTTTGTAGAGACAAAAAATGTGTTGTCAAAATGTGCATCTTTGAGAGACTTGCTATCTTCGGGTGCTATCCTTGGGATAGCAGGTTTCCCTGTACAATGATTGTTTTTTTTACATGCGTTTATGATAGGTATCACGACAGGCGCATATAAATGTGAATAGAAAAATCAAATTAAGTAAGATCTCTTGTTTTCTTGGCTAATGCTGGTTACGCAGTTAAACCTTCGTAACAGAAAAAAAACTTAGTTAACGTCACCGAAGGCTTCACCTAGGCAGAAGGGCAGGTAATGCGATTTTAATCAATACACCAAGGCAATAGCGCCCACATACTGCAGTGCTATCCTCTCTCATCGGACCCACTGCGTGTATGTGTGTAGTCCAGTTCAAGGGTGTACATACCGTTGCGCACATCTATTTCACCGATAGTTTCACCGCATCGAAAATGATCATCAAATGCAGATAGATCAGCACCACTACCGGCGATGGAGGATCTCCGTCACCTTCAGTGTGTGTTTTTACTGGCAGAACTTTGGTATTCGCAATTGTTTTGCTTGCATTGCTCCCTAGCTCGCGTAGGATTGCTTCTAAAGGCAGCGTGATATGGTTATGTCAGCCGTCGGATAGAATCATGTTCCCATACAATAAGCGCCCGAGCAAAGGGTATTGTTAAAACACCAGTTTTTACGATAGAACGCAATGAAACGTCAAACCGACCTCTTCCAAACGACGGCTCGAGAACAACGTATCTAACGCACAAGGGTGATGTGCGAAAGAGGTCAGCATAGGTTGGTCCCCCCAATGATCATAATGTCAACAGACAAGCGCATCCATAACAAGACAATTTCATCTTCATCACTTTTACTGACCCGCTTGTATCGCCGCACAACAGTCAGACTCGCAACCTCGGTGCGCGCTTACTCGAACTGGCGCGCGCTCAAGCTGCCTACGGGTCGATCGTGATTGAGATTGGATAATTGACTCTATTGCCTTAAATCGGTTATGCTCGGGGTTAATTGGATTAACGTCTACGATCTTTAGTCTTGGGCGGTGAGCTCGTTTAATTGAAGTTGGTTAATACTAACGAGGGCGCACATCTCGATCAATTGCTATGTTTGATTCTGGCGGTCGCTGGCGGACATACCCCGTTTGTCCTTTGATTTTTCAATTACTTTGATTCGGACGTGTTTAATGAGTGTGCTTTGATTTCATCACTTTTCGATTGCGATCTGACAGCATACACAAGTCATACAACTCGATTCAATGGATTGAATGCATAACATATTAAACTTGATTGGGCAACAATTTTTACGCACATAAAAGATAGCGTTTTACGGAATGAAAACGGTGATTCTATACATAAAACGGGAAGTTGGGGGGAACGGGGAAATTATGATACGAGGAAACGCACTTTTTAGGAAATTACTATCTGTAATATTTGTTTCCCTTCAAATTTCCCCTTCGTGCAAATTCCGGTTCGCCATGGAAGCATCTGAAAAATACTGTCCAAATTCGATTGTACCAGCAAATCAACGCATCCCACGGCGCGTACCTTAATGCTATTTTCCCACGCATATGGCCAGCTATTTCGGCTGCTGTGGCTGGAGTTGTTCAATAGTTGAGCCACTGAGACATCACACGACGCCACTTGTCACTAATAAATTGAATTTCACATTTTTCCAAATCGATTGCAAGCGGTTCGCCGGCGCGCAACCCTTCGTCGGTCCAACCAGTTTTCCAACCTTCTTCCGAATGGGGAAAAAACACACGTTGTCCATTCATCGCGCACTGCATCACGTGGTCGAGTGGCGTGCAGCTGGCAGGGCGCGGTAATTCTGGCAAAGGAAATCAAATCAAACGAGTCCTGCGTGCGTCATCCTGGAAAATATGTGTGTTGTTGTTGTTGTTGTTGGCCCAAATATGAATATAGCACCGAATCATGACGACCCCGCTGAATTGATTTATCAAAACATCCTACTTTCTCGATGTCTCCCTGCCTGCCCAACATAAACGATCAATGGAACGATCTCGGTACAGGTTAGGAGAGAGGCCCGTTTTGTCAATTTCTAATTCGCCCGTTTGAAGTACAGCCGTTTCGAAGCGCATAATTGAGGCTTCGGAAAGTACGCGTGTGCATAATAAACCGTCCCTGTATTCTCGCGCTCACATGCTCACGCTTTGTTCCTTCTTCCTTCTTTCATTGGTTCAGATTGCGAAAAGGCTTTGCTAGAGCACGGCCCGTCGGCGAGTGGCGGCGGCGTGTACGATTCGTCCTGCGGGCAGGCGACCGGTGGAGTTGGCGTTAACGAACTCAACGAGTACAACAGCACCCTTCAGCGGTTAAGTGGCCAGCAGCAAGAATTCGGCAGAGGAGGCAACGGCGGTTCGGCCGGCAATAGCAACAACAGCAGCAATACTCCCGCATCTACCTCGAGCACGACCCCCGGTACGACAACGCCGAACAGCAGCAGTACCACCAACACCAGTGGCGGCAACGGAGGTAAGTTCCTCGATCCATGTTCTTGCCGTCTCCTTCTAAACACTCTGGCTAGGATAGATAAAATATCATTACTGTGGCGAAATGCATCCGAATGGTTCGGATTCTTGCGGAGGGATATGGGTGTGTGTTCGTTTTTCGAGGGTTTATGTTCCTTCCCGTTCTCCAAACCCTGCAATGCTGCATTGCTAAAACGCTAGCCACATAGAGCGGAGGCAAAATAACTTTCAACAACAACAAAAAAGTGGAAGAACACAGGAACCGTATAATTAGTTACATCAAACCTTCGAAAAAGCCGCCGCCTTTCAGCCCTCGTGCGGAAGCTGCCGCGTAAGGAAGGGAACGCTCCCGCGACAGGTCGGGGAGGGCGGGGGAACGGAGGAATAATGAGTAATCATGCGTAGCGCATGGACCGCAGAGGGTGAAGGAGGATTGTGTGTGTGCGGGAGAGGTAAAATAACGAAAAAAGGTTTATTCCCCCGATTTTGCTTTCCCCCGGTGGTCACCTGCGGGAGGGCAGGAGGAGAGGTGCAAGTGACCGGGTAAATGGAGGAGGTGTGTCCGGGGAGAGGTTTGGAAGGAATCTATCGGGAGTCTATAATTTCGATCTGTCTGACTATTGAAAGGAATACGAGAGAGGATAAAAACACACGCTACATCTATCCTAGCGACAATCCCTTTCAAAGGCGCACCGCCAAAGGTTGCTAGGTGAATAATCGGCGCTCCAACCACACACACACACATACACACACACACACACACACACGTGCGGAATGGGTAAAATGGGGGGTGGAGGGGGGCGTTTGTGAGTATTTTCCATTTCGTTTGATTGCCGGGGAAAATATTATGATCATTCTGCTGCAGAGATCACGAATGTACGCGCCCTGTAATAAGCCGTCTAAACCAATATCGGTCCGGAGATCGACTGATCGATTGATCGAGCGCGTTCGCAGGAGGTGGAGAGGGGTGGGGGTCTCTCCCGATGAGTAGGAGAGGCGAAAATGGTTCCTCAGCTCCTCTTAGCCTTTAATTGTATCCATTTGAAGCCTCTCGATTCTGGCACCATCCTTACTGTACGGAAAGTGCGAATAAGTCCCCCCTCGAAAATGCCTTTACCTCGATCGTTCGCATACGCCAATGATAAATCCGTATGACAAGCGACTCTTAAGCATAGCCACCTCCAGCCCTGCCTGGTGTCACCATAGCGAGTTACACCGTTTAAAAGTTCATTCAACCAATTGGCAAATTCGACAATGTGCGTGAATCAAGCCGCCGTTTGGTGGTACGTACAGTGTTTGAAAGCACTCAAAACGATCGTTTGCACATATTATACATTCGGCCGTGGCGTCCGCGCCGTGCTTTTCACGTTTGGGCTGTTGTGGCGGGTAAGTGGCCCAGGGGTGTGCGGAGCATTATATTTTGATGCGGGCGTCCATTTCGATGATGGTCGGTTATATTCTTTTAGAATGTGTGTCCATGTGGTGGTATGTAGTGTTGGTGGCGTTTTTTCGTATTTCGTTTACATCGCAGGGAAACAGTCACGCTCGAGCTGGCAGAGCCAAACAAAGACCGCATGCGTTGCGCTTTGCCGTGCCTGCAGCAGCACTTCCAGTACTGTGGTGGGACACAAATACTCATACACGTACGGTGCATACATTTTGGTGTTGGTGGACACAGCAGATAGACAAGAGGGACTAAGCGAATGAAAAAATGTCGTTGGAACAATTTACAAACCCGCGAGGGATCGCAGAGGAATACGCACGCTCGCAGTGTTTTGATTTAGTGTGTTGGTGTAGTTTCGAGTACACGATCGTGTACACACTGGCGAATATTAGAAGCATTATTTCAAGAACGAATGATTGTCTCCCAAACCGAAACGAAAAAAGCAGTTGAACATGGGTTTTTCTTTTACAAACTCAAAACGATTCCATACGTAAAATGTCAGCGTGAACAGGCAGCGCGTTTACTGCTGCATCAACTGGCCGGCGCGTGTATTAGCGTTACTTGCTACTGCTGCTCGTATGTGGACGCGAACCGAAGGGTGGAACGAAGTGGAAAGGCGGGTCTCCCTACGCGGAGATGATGATTGCGAATGGTGGTAGAAGCTGCGATCGTTGATTACATAGTTCGTTTCTCATACGCCGCCCCCAAACCCTCCCCAAAGCCCCAAAGCTGGGTGGTAATTCCCCTCTCTGCTCCATTCAGGAGGCTACAGCCTTCATACATCGGTCGTGATCTGCGCGCCGGATCAGCCTCAGATCGGACGAACGAATGGCGACGAATGAATGAACGGGAATGAATGAATGAGTGGCTGGCTGGCAACGCGCGTGGCCGTCGTCCACAGTTGATTGAATGTATGAATGGAAAGACAAGCGAGCAACTGGCGACTACAGCCACTGGAGCAGCTACGCTGCAAGATTCGAGACGATCTACCTACACCCACATGCTCTTTAAGCATGATTGCTGCTCGGCTCGACCCGCCCGCTTTAACCACGTGCCGCGACGGAAAATGCAGCACGACATTTAGGGCGTACTTTAGTCGTAGTGATAAATCATCGCACACGGTGCGCATACAGCGTATGTTGCTTCCTAAAAGAAGACGTTTAATGTCTAGCCAGAGCTGGACGTTACCTGATATCGTTTGCTAATTGAATCAACATTTCGCTACTCGCACACCCCAATGTGTTTGCCAAACAATTTTCGCCGTTTGTTGCAGCCACTTCTCCTATTTATGAATAACGCGTCATCCCTCCATTACAAAATGGCCCCGGTTTGCCCAGATGGTGATGAAGGTAAATCGAGTATGATAATATTTTCCCGCGCTTCCAAGTGGTCGAGAGACACAAAAGTCCTTTTGATCCTATCCTTTCTGCTGCTGCTGCTGCTGAGTGCACTTCCAATAACAAAAGCACATGGTTTGTGATGGAAAAAATGAAAACGATCACATAGAAGAAAAAAACGCGACATCAAAAGAGGTACAATCATAATTCAATTATGCTCCGCCCTTTTTAGAGTGGAATGATTTTATAATGCAAAAATATGTGATCTCGTCTTCATAACGCGATACATTGGGCACATGGGCACATGGGTGCGGAACTAGGATAGGGTTTCCTCCTATCTATCTTTCTTTCCGGGCCAAGAAACAAATCCCCCCTCGCAGGGCTGCGAAATCTTTTCCCGCACGTCGGCACGTTGTCCTGAAATTGGATCTTGCCGTCCGTAAATGTGGACGCACATCGTTCCTATAATTACTTGTTGCGTCAAAGTCCAAGCAAGTACGCAAGCGCGAGTGCGCGCGATGGGTAGAATACGAAACGAGTTCTTCGGATTTGATCATCGTCGGTCGGGGTGGTAGCCCTTTGGTGGACGTTCCTAGCAGACCCTAGTGGATCATTCCGGTCTCAGGATACCTCGCCGGAGCTACACCAGAAGCACACAGATGCGTGTGCGTGAATTGTGAGCAATACAACGATACGGACGTGGCGGTCATCAACGGTCAGCAAATGTTGCGAGCGTGGACAAAATAACGACCCAAGCGTCATCGTCGTTACCCTCCGATGCGTTTTGCGTTCTCCGCGGCTACTCTTTTGTTTCCACTCCGTGGCATCGGTCGAATGAAAATTCGACTCACACTCGCTTGACGGTTCGTGGCACATGTAGGCTAATGCAGTTCCAAACGAACCCGAATGGCAACCCACAGACAAATCGGACACAATCGGCCCGCTACTGAGCGGTGCACCCACACCGACAACGACGATGATGATGGTTACTTTTGCACGTGCATCAAACCCATCCGCAGATCGTAGATGTGAGTTTGTTTCAGATAAAAACAAAACAAAAACAATACCATCATCCCTGGGCCGCCGGCCCGGGGGTTCGAGTGGACGCGCTGAAGTGCAACAGTGTTGAAATTCAAAAAAGAACCACAGCACACCAACACGCACGCCAACACCAAACCAAGTGAAAGGGAATCAACGATCGTACACACGGGTCCGTCCATTGCCAAAGAATAAAGTCGTCCGTTTAGGGGGATGTGCAGAACTAAACTTTCAATCGCACATATCGCGCCAAGCAGGCAACTTACTGAATGGAGTACTCTCGAATCGGATTAGTCAACTGTCGACATGCTCACGGTAAGACGGTCTTATCGCGTGAACAGTTTTTATCAATTTCACTTTTAAATCTTAACCTTGACGGAAGCTCTCCTCCGTCTACTTCACTCATCTATCTCTCCTAAACACCGGTTTACGTTGAAAACTTCTTAATTTATGATAATGAATTTTGTAGGGTATGAATGATATTTTCCGTCAAAGCTCGAGGAGCCACAAATTAAAGCGAACCCATCTGTTCAGAACTGACTTACATTTCTTTTTCACGCCACACGGTCTTGTGGTCGGCCACCTGAGGGCGGAAAAATGAAGGAAAAGCGAAGGATGAAACTTTTCCTTTCGCGCCCATCAGATGCGGAGATAGTGTAAGTGGTGGGTTTTCCCTCTCGGGTGCCTTCTTGCGTGGCATTGAAGAAGGCGTCAGGCGTCGTTTATTAAGGCAAACCATCCACCAGGCACGGGAGGTGTGCCCCCGCCGCATCAAAACGGTTTGTCTAGTGCGAACTCTCCGGGGCGTGGAATGCGGGTTAAGGTTATACGGGTGTAGCTTCATAAATTTCGCGTTCGAAAAAAAAAAACACGAGACACACGGGCTGACATAATAACGCCCCAAAAACTGGCGCTGTTGCGATCCTCGAATAGCAGTCGAATAAATCGGAATGGAATTCGTGCATTAAAACGTTTAAAAATAGCCAACAAAAATTGCCCAAACCACCCAACCACCTATCCAGTTGGCGCATCGTATGACGGATTCGTGAAGATTTCGTTTTCGACTGCCTTAGCCGCTTCGCTCACGGCACGGCACAGCGGTGGTCGAAGTCACTCCGATCGTCCGATCGACAGCTATCGTCTTTTGCGCGACCGCACCAGCCAGTGGATGTGGATGGAGATAAGCACGAACTATTTTACGCCTGCGCCTGCTGCGAGCCGAAAAAAGAGAATGTACATATTTCCCGCCTTTGCAAACAGACAATCCCATGACCCCAAACAGTTGGCTACGGCTTTCTCCCACCCTAGCAACCATGCGCAAAGAGCTCTGATTGGTTCGGATGGGTGGAAAATGTGTGCTTGGATTAAGATTGAAATTCGAACTTCATCCACAACATACTTCACCGATTGGTTAAAACCGCTCGTTTCTAGCGTCAGCTGAGTGGATATAAAGAAAGAAAAAAAAAACGGCGCTGTTTTTTCAGTGTTACTATTTTTGCGGCCCGGGGCGAAACTTCGATGGGCGAAGAACCATTGGGCGACAGTGACCATTGTGCGATCGCCCAGATGACATGCTGTTTTGTAGCTTTTCGGTGATCAAGCATGACGCAGTTCCGATGCATATTCGAACGACCTGTGGAACTACTCGATTGCAATTTGGGTTTATTTATGAGCGTGCATATGGTTCTGAACCGAATGGATCCTATCAATATGGAAATCGATAAGGATAATAGTAAGACACAGGCTTTGAGCGGAGTTAAAGTTCGTTTACAACCTTTAGCACACTTCCGGAGGTTTATTCTGTTAAAGCGGCAGCTGTTCGGTTATGCGGCAGGTGATGCGAGCAGACCGGCATTCAGCTAAGCACATCGTATTTGCATTTTTATCGCAAGACAGCGCCTATCGTGCAGTGGCCGACACATATTTTGGCTCAGCACAGCTTTCGAAAACTAGTTCGGTGCAGCTTGGTCCGCATGTTCAGTTTCCGATGAAGAATTATGTAAATGAAAGCCTTTGATTTGTCCGACATGGATATTTGGCAGTAGTATCTCTGTTATATTGGTGGTGTCTTGAGAGAAAGATACTTAATCAATTTTACGGCCGCCTGATACACAATACGTTGTTCCTGTTGTACCTGTGAATATCGATAGTATTTCATGCTGTGGCCAGCGATAGGGAGAAGTGGTGGAAAAACACTGCTTTCCAGTAGAGCAGGAAGAGCTAGCGAGTGTCATTGCTGCTGCTGTTGCTGCCCCGTGTATTAGCATAATTGCAGTGCAGCAATCTGGAATCGTGTCTGATCGTGGTAAACTTAAAGGGGCTCCATTTACCAGTTTTCATAAATGGTTTCAATTAGTGTCGTTGCGTTCAGCGTTATCTCCTTCGCTCAATATGAAGTTTTAATTGGGCACCGGAAGATATTCGATCGTACCTGCAACCTATCAATCAAAAACAATGATAAATTATCGTTGCCCGTAAACAACACTGTTGGATCGATTCGTTTTAACCCGGAACGTGGTGGTGGAAATGTGGAAACCTGGGCATTATATATCGCAGATTTGTAAAAAGTTGTGACGAGCGCATACGTTAATTTGTTGGAAATGGTTTGTGCGTCATGGCTAATATTAATCCCCAAATTCTCGAATAATGCAGCTTTATATTCTTTGTCGCATGAATGCTTACAAGAATCGCTTAGTTTCTTTATCTTTGCACGGGGTTCCAGGCGGTCCCAGAGTAGCCGTCACGGTGTGTGTGCGTGTGTGTGCTGTGTTGCAACTTTTGTTGCAAGAACGCGTGCGCAAATATGTCATGCCCGTGCCCGTGCAGGACTAATTTGAATATAAATGTGTCTGTGCATGCTTAAACAGTTCCCAAGCGCCATCCCAGCCACGGTGGTTGGCAGCTTGGACCGCGTGCTGCTGGCGTATACGGAAAGGAAGTAAGCGACTCGAGCGATGCATCAAAGATGCGCGACTCAATCAATTGACTGTCTTTTCCTTCGTCTCCTTCTCCGCGCCAGTCGCTTAGCCAATGTGCGTGTATAACGGTCCGTACTTCCGGAGAACCGTGGTGGAAGTCAAGCCGTGGGGCCCAGCCGACTTGGCACGTTGACCGTAGGAGAGAAGTTCAGGAAGAAAGAAAGCAGCGAATCGATCCCAACACGGTTCGGGCCGAGCCGGGCCTCGCCGGGTACAGCTTCCCTTTTCCCGGTACGCTCAGGCGCCGTGAGAGTATAGGGGGATGGGAGGGGGGAACGAAACGCGCGCTAATGGAAATGTGGCAGAGTTCAGGAAAAAGGATGAATTATGCTAATCCGAAACCCCCCCCCCCCATCACTCCCCATCGATAGGAGGGGTACCGCGGCTGAATGGTTGGGACACGTCTTGGCGCCCATATTAATTTCAACCGGAATGAGGAAAAGCAATCGTTAATCTAACAAAAATTGGCATCTTAATCGGCATCCGCGCTCGCTGCGGAACTATGTGTTACCCGCATCTTAAATCACTAATACACGTACGGCGGCTGCGTTTTGGAAGAGGAATTGAATTGATGTCAGTAGACCAATGAGCATAATCTTATTATTGCAGTCGTTTTGCAGAACTATAGTATATTCGTTGCTTCTATAAAATTTGATCGCAATCTGCGGGTCTCTTTGAATATTTCGGGTTCAGCGGTTCAACGATTCTTGAAATCGGGCTACAAATGACTCATGTGTACGGTGTGCTTGTTACAGTGATAAGAGGTAACGAAATTGCCGGTACACTTTCGTTCTAAGTTGTACCGCGCCGCGCGAGTACTGACGGGAACTTGGATTGTGTCGCCTTAACACAACGGCCGTGCTCCATACCAAGTGTCTATCCTTTGCTGCAAAAAGCGCCACGAAGTGAAACGAGCAATTGCACAAAACTATTAGCCGGAGCGCCTTCGGAAGGCTTTATCTATAATGAATATTCAATTAAATTGTTTGCTCTTCTTGGCATCTGCGCCGGTGCCGCTTTCGCGCAGTTCCTTTTCTTCTGCCCCTTTGGTGTGTGTGGTGTGGTGCCCCCTTACGAATGGGTTCGCCTTCACGAAGCCTCTGTCACTTGCGTGTGCTGTGTGGAGCTTCTCGTCAGTCCGGACTGTCTCCCCCCTCCGCCAAGCCCGATCGCTACTTCTCCTATTCTGGGTGTGTGTATTGCCTATCCTATCGATCCAGCGATCGATTGGCGATAGACGTAAGAGCGCGCGCGCGCGCGCACTCGCGCTCACCCTCAAGTCGCATCAGCTACACGCGACGGGGGGAAGCATGCTGGAAGGAAGACTTTACGCAAGTGAGTAAGCGCGCGCGAGCGCACACGCCTGGCCGGCTTGTTTTGTCTTTGGATGGAGCGTTGTTGTTTTGTGTTGTTGTTTCTTTCGCATCGTTTTGTTCGATTTTCGTTTTTTGTGTTTTCCTTTGCGTAGTTTACTAGAAACCCCACGGTCCGTACCCCCAGCTCCCGCGCAGAACCGGTAGGTTCTGTTTTGCCCGAAGGCAACCAAGCCGATGGAAGATGAGAAGTGCTATCTAGCCAAGCGAAAAAACTATTGTGAGTGGAGACCATGCGGGAAGACGACCTAGCAAAGCGCAAGAAGACAACCGAAGCAAGTGAGCGGATGTTAGAAATTAAACGCCGCATAAAGTTAGTGGCCGACCATCGAGCCGGCCGCCCGGGGAAGGGTACAGGTGGCGACGGGCGGGAATGGAAGGAACATAAAGAAGAACCGAAACAAAACGGCACGACAACTAACAAGAAGATCATAGGTCGCGATCACTCCCTGGCCACGGCTGTAGTCGGTGGAAGACAAAAGCAAGAATCAAGCAAAAAAGTTTATGGCAGGGTAACGTAACGTGGGGCGAAATCGGAAGGATCGAAATCATCGCCAACTACGAAAACCTATAAATATCGCAATTATAGTAGCAGTAGGCTCTTACATAAAGCACATTTTAGAAACTATCGTCTACTGAGTGTGAAAAGTAGAATCAATTAAAAACATTCACAAGAAAAGCGAGCTAGAGAACTTCGGTAGTTATCATTTGACATGAGGATCACGTTCGATCAGTGCTCACTGTCGTTTGCGGCATTGATAGGAAACGAGTTGTGGTTAGTTCTTGTTCCCACCGTAGACGAGCGATGGCTTCTTGAGTACTTTTGAACCGATTTCCGGATGTTTAACAACACGTGATGCTCAGAACAACGTGCCTACATCCGGTGTAAACTCGTTTGGGGCGAGCCGATGCGAGATACTTTAGTGTGGAAGGACAACATGCTGGAACGTGCAATATTTTTTTCAATCGACTTTATAGCTAACTTTATAGCTAAAGCACATTAAATAAGTATAGAACTGTTACGTGGTATGCTTTATCGCTATACAAAAATCACAGACACATGAACACACTCCTGCAGCCTCAACCAAAGTAAGCACGTTATGCAGGTCCACGTTGCTGGCATTCTCTGTGCTCGGGATATTCGAGGCTGCGATTTGTGCACCTGATATCGAAAAGGCCTTAATTAGTCGTTTATTAAGTGATTAAATGATTCGATAACGTCCGAGCGAGGCAAGATTTATGTCGTTAGTTGACGGGCGGTGGCTGTATGCAGGAGCAAGGAGCAGAAGTGTACGTGAAAGAAAAGTGCATCTGTTTTTCCCTTCTCAGCCGACGATTAACAAATGATCGGAGGAAATGGCTCAATGTAACCGGCGCGCCGATTTTGCACGCCTCTCGTCCACGGGGAGTGCTTCCAGCACCTTGTCTGTGCGCTGGTGCTGCCTCCGCCCAGTGCTTTTTGCCGTTTTTTTGTTTCCAATCCCGAACCACACCAGGTCCAGCACAACTCGTAGCCTGCTGATGGCCAAAGGAAGCTGATGCAACGGTGCGCGGCAGTGACACCCTGCTCCATTAATTTGTTATGACTTTCGTGCGAAGAGGAAATGCGCTACCTGTTACCGGCTGGCGCAATCATATGAACACTTTCAAATCGACGCACCGTCCCCCACCCCCCTCGGTAAGCGCCAACCACGACAGGGACACGGGTCTCAACAGGCTCTCCGATTCCGAAATCAGATCGTACGATATTGCGTTTTATTTTTTGCAAATTCGACATCGACAAAAGATCACGTCCACCCGGACTCTGCCTGCCGGTTGTCTCCGGTCGGATTGATCATCTGCATTTGGAACGAGTTTTTTTTTTCTCTCTCCTTATCCCTATTAGCTCTTCCTGTGCGCAAGCGCGAGTGTGAAAGAGAAAAACGAAAAGCGCTGCTGATAGTGTGGTCAAGCGTTGGCTGAACTGTGCTGATCGGTTAGGTAAAAGTGGCTCCCCTTCGGCAATCCATGGGAAAGGAAATGAAACTAAATCACTATCACCAGATTCTCGCGCTCGGAGAGCTCAGGAGGGGAAAGGAAGAGCAGATACCTAAGAGCCCATGAATGAAGTGGATAAATGAATCGAGTGCGACGTGCGGTGTGGCGGGCGGGGAGATGCGAGAGGATGCCGTTTCGGTGGCGTGTTTCCTTTCGGACCAACGGCGGCTTCGGCGGCGGCGACGGCGGCTACGATCGGACCTGGCTTGTACGGTACCGTTTGAGAGTGTGTACCGTTGGCCGTCTGGGGCCGTCACCGGATGCGATTCGATGGGCGCGCTGAGAGTGTGCGAAAATGATCACATTTATGGGGAACACTGCTTTTTAAACAGCGTGTCCTGGTTATACTTCCACCATATCGCGCGAACCCGTATGCAAAACTCAATCGCCTTAAAAGAAAAGGCTTACGAAAGCGCCAACAGAATTTCAACAGAAAAGTTGAAGAGGAAGATCGAAAAGCAATACGATCATGCAACGGTTACGGGTGAGAAGTT
The DNA here is from genome assembly GCA_000349145.1 of Anopheles dirus. Classification (NCBI taxonomy): domain Eukaryota; kingdom Metazoa; phylum Arthropoda; class Insecta; order Diptera; family Culicidae; genus Anopheles; species Anopheles dirus. The sequence goes on from KB672968.1 coordinate 1,130,438, forward strand.
GCTGAAGTGCACAAACAACAGAACTCAATGTTCCTTTCAGTTGGTATTACTCGATTGTGCGTACATTCGATCTGACTATCTTCTTGCCAGCCATATCGCTTTCATCGAAAACCTTTGTAATTACGGTTCCCGCTGGTGGAACCGTCTGCCCTGCTCAACTCAACGCCCGCAAGTGGTTGTAGATCTGACGTTAATGATGCACAGTCGCAGCTGAACACGTGCGCCATCGAGGTCTAACTTGCCTTTTTATGCGCACGTGTCTCCGAGCCAATACCGCCGTCTAGCGGACGAACCCAGCTGGCGGATGTACCGATCATTTCGTGTTTCTTCATGTGAGGCTGGTGGCAAACAATAGTTCTTAGTTTTGATTTTTTACTCAACCGAACTGAAAACTTCATCCCAGCGAGTGACAAACTTCTACGGGAGACGGTATCAACCTCTTCAGCGCAAGTGTTCGCTGCGACGAGCGCGGATGATACGCGGTTCTAGGCCGGCACCGGAATACGGCAATCCAGACACAAACATGACAACTGCTCTCGCGCACAAAGCAAGCCAGTTGCAGGCGCAGCGAACGACACCAGAACCTGCGCGTACGACAAGGCGAGACAGACAACCGAGCGAAGGGATCGAAAATCTATGATGCACCATCCGGTCGGAGGTATCTGGTTTCATTTCCGTTCGAGAAAAAGGTAGCGACGACCCAAACCCGCTACGACGACGAGCCCGAAGGAACACCTTCGGGGGGTCAGGTCGAGCAAAAGAGAACGGCCGAGGGCAAACTATTTCCAACGGAACGGAAGTGCGTACGATTTTATGGTGAAATGTTTATAAAAAAGAGCGTAGGAAAGGGCATGCCTCCACTCGGCGTGCGTGTAGAAAAAGGCCGGATCAATGGGACGCAAGTGACGATTATTACAGATCCGATCCGCTGGCTAGATACGGAGGTGCGCACTACTATGATCGAAAGAGAGTAAAGTTCGTAAATGTAATCTTTTCTGAACAGAATCTCGTGCGGTGGTAGTTGTTATCGTATATTCTTAATTTTATTCGTGAATGCTTGACGGTAATATATCTGCAGTGTAATAATGTAAAGGAAAAGTGGCCCTCAGAAAGATTGTCCAATGTTTCGCGATGAGCCTCGCATGAGTCATCATTCGAAAATAGCTACGAAAACGAACCAAATTTCAGCACAGATACAAGAACCTTGCTGAATCGTGTCTTCAATCATGGGATCGCGACAGTTACGGTTTCCTGTGTTGTGTGTGCCCAAATGTGCAATCGGACACATTTTGGCACGCTCGGAAAAAGGGGTCCGTGGGCCTGATCTTGCCCTGTGCCTGTGTGCGTTGCCTCCTTCCGTTTATTCCAACCCTTCTCTACTATCACTTCCGCTGTGTTACGATTATGCTGACCTGCTTCTTTGTCACACTCCTCACCCATTCGGCGACGGTGGTGCGAGCCTGAAATGGGGAACGATTTTTGCACCGGAAGCACTGATTTAATTGGTCACATCTCAATCCGGTTGCTGTGGATTGGAAAGAATCATATGCTGAACATGCTACTAAGAGGGAAATAAAAAGAGAGCTCCGAAGAGAGAGAGAGATATATATATACCGATAGAGAGAGAAGGAGAGAAAGAATAGGCGAGAGACAGAGAGGCAGAGCCGCCTAAGATAGGAAAAGTGAAAAGTGATTGGATTTTTGTCTCCGCCAATCGAACGCTTGGTTGAGATTTTGATTGCCCTTCACCCGGGCGGAGAGATAGAGCTAAAGGTGTGCAGCACAGAGCGCACATCGGGTAGAAACTTCGGTGGGCTCGAATATTGCCACCAAATGCTCCCAGCACCACCAACCAGCACCGGGTGCGTTCAGACAGGAAGAGACAGTGGCGGTGGTGGTGGTGGTGGTGGTGGTGTTGGATTACCATCTCCTGTCTTTATTGTTTCCTGTCTCAGATGGTCGTATGGGCGTCAACAGCACCGGAAATTGACCCTCAATGGTGGTAGCCTCGGAGGAAACGGGGATAGAACCGCCCGAGCTAGACAAAGCCGGCAAAAGCAGCGAGAGAATCCGAAAGGAGACTTGATTCGTCTCGCACTTTTACAGAGCGTTAAGGCAAATTATTGGATGCAACCAGCGCAGGCTAAACACTTTTGTAAAGATGGTGGTGGTTTCTTTTTCGTATAAGCGCGGTAGAAGCTTTTTTCATGATGCGCTAATCCTCCAGTATTCCTCTGGCACAGACTGTTGACGCAACAAATGGGTCGTAGAGCTGGGGCTGAATGGAGTGAAGACAAGAAAAATGACCGACATGTTGAAATATTTATCACCATCTTCACACTCTTGCTTCACGTCCACTGAATCCATCCAATAGACCATGGCGGCGCGGCTGCGGCGGGGCACCAAATCATGAATTCATCAAACAGGCGATACACGGCGATATAACTATTAGTGTGACACTTGGCTGCGCGATGAAGGGTCCACCATCGGCTAAAACTGCTGACGAAACATAAATAGGGGTATCTCGCAGGACATTACTCTGCCCGCTCCGATCTATCTCTTCTATCCCAGGTGTGGCCATGTGAAATGGAAGGAGTCGCGTTCGAAAGGAACAGAAAACCGACGCCAGAGAGAAACAACACATAGATAGGAAAAGGAGACAGAGAAAAAGATAAATGCAACACATTTTAGCATTCAAATTAAAAATAAACCGTGGGAAAAGACTAGCAAATGAGGTGAGGTGTGTATGTGTGCGTGTGAGGGTACGTTTCGCTGCAGCCAATGTCATACTACCCACAAAGATCATCGAAACTGGGAAACGACGAAGGCACCACACGCAAACAAAATCGCGTTAACACTGCTTTCAGGGTACAATCAAACAAATTTTGGTTGTTTTTAATTCGTTTAAAGAAGGGCTGTTCCGTGAGCAAGCTAAAATAAGATGAGATTCACGTTAAAATGGCAAACGACGAGGATCCCCCATGTCCGGTGGGAAAGAGTAATGAGCGATACCGCGGGAGAAAAACAACCCTCTGCGGTGTTGCCGTCTCTTTTCGGGGACAGAAAAGGGTATCTCAGTGAGCGTTGTCAAGTTTGTTCTCACAGCTGCAAGCCTACTGCGATGAGGGAGTGAGAAGTGCAGTGGTGCGGTGCAGTCGAATAATAATAAACGCCCGCAGATCGCCGCCGTTCGATTTGCCGCCACCTCGCATGGCGACAACGGCGAAAATAAAAAAAAGGTCCCTAGTGCAGGGTTACGTGTTGTGCGCTGTGGTCTGCACCCATATATATTCATTTAACGCATGAGCGATCCTCCTACACTCCTGGACGGCCGGGCTACACCACCCGCTTCCACCGCGTAGAAGACCGACCCCACCACGCCCTAACGATCGTAGATTAGGCCGCGTGCGTTTGGAGGGTGCGCGAGCAGGCAAGGTCCTGCCGTTAGCGTCGTGTAGGTCACACACAACAAAACAGGTGTGGTGTCGCTAGGTGTGTGGGACCCGACCCGAGGGAAACTTCGCTTCATTGCTCGTAAGTCATTCGAGGTTAATATCTGCCGCTCCTGGCTGGCTGGGGTCCGGCGATGATGACTTACAATTCCCGGGACTTGGTTTGGACGCTGATGATCGGGTAGCACCAGTTGTTGCGCATTGAAAAGTGCAGGACAAAGGGCTGCTTGATGTCATAAAATTAATGGGAACTGTTCGTTTTTTGTCTGTGCGGCAAAAAAATATATGCGCCTTATTGTGTATATGCGCTCCCCTCTTGTGTCGGAATGGGGGACGCTGTGGGTTTGAATTGGGTGCTTGTTTCAAAGTCAGAAACGATAACGATCGTGAGAGAATTAGTTCCCCGGAGGAAGAAATCACCCAATACGAGAGATGACTGCAAGAGTGATCAGTTTGCAAACAAGCTGATTACATCACACATGAAGAATTCGAACTATTTCTCGAGTCCCGGAAGTTGTGCCAGGAAAAAGGACAACCAGCTCGCCGGACAATCGAACCTGTTAACTGAACAGCAATAGGTACTGATTGATCCTTTCCCTTATCTGGAAGGAACACGGAGAAGTGGAAGTGGAAGGAAAACCGAATCGGTCGAAGTGCTCTGGTGCGCTTCATTACGGAACCACATTGTTGTCCGATTTCCGGTTGGTTCGTTTTCGACGCCTTGCTGGCCTGTACCGTGTTGTCCCAATATTTCGCACACAGCTCTACACGGCTACTGCCGGAGAGGAGGAGGGTCTCGCAATGCTTAAGCTTCGATATCGAATAGCAGCAGCGATGGGAGATGGGTCGCCGGCTTATTCTGATATCGTTTCAAGTGCAAAGAGTGGAACCTCTCGAAAATTACGCACGAAGGCGCAATAATACCCTCTCGAAGGACACCCCGGGATTAGGCGCGCAGTAAGCGAAGGGAAGTGGTGTATCGAGCCAGGGAATGGTGTCGGTCCTACCTGCTGCTGTGTGGACCTGTTCGCTGGCGCATTATCGCTGGCACGGCTTTCGTTAATGACGTCACAAGGCACACTTTCCTTGTGGCTTCCTGTGTGCTTCCTTCCGACGTACCTCTGCAGCTATGCGTTCGCATAGCTTACGCTCTCTGGCGTGGGATTGTTAAACAAGATACTATCCCAAGTCAATGGGACGATTTTGTGTTCTTTGACGCACAAATGGGTTCGTATGTTTGTGCGTGTTTTTTCCGTTCTCTCTCTCCTTATGCTCCTGTTCGAGGCACCAAAGCACCGAAATTGCGCACCCTCACATAACGAGTCTCATGTTTTTGACCACTGTTCTCAAGTGTCATGTATCGCGATGTGAGAAAATCGGGAACCATAAACAGTAGTGTGTGCAACGATGCAGTGATGATGCGCCCGCGCTCGCTTTCAAGTTTGTGTGTATGGGTGTGCATGGGTTCCATCGCAATCCTGGCTTTGCTGGCCACGTTTTACCATGATCCAGCGCACCACCTCCGTGGTGGTGCGGTCCTGGTGAGATGATGAGAAAATCTAATAAATCTGCTGCATTTACGCCGTGGAAAGACAGAGAGCCGCTCTGGGCTCCTACACTGTTTTTACATGCAGCAGGCAGCAAAGAAACCTAATCAAACAGGGACATCAAATTTCACGAGCACAACCACCAAACTTTTCATGCATGTAAAACACAACCAAAAGCGGCGAACCCGGTGGTGAATATTGCCGCACAGGAACGGAAGCACAAAGCAGAGAAACACGAAATAAAACGGAAATCACGTCGAAAAAGATCACAATACACGAACGACCACGTACATGCACACACACAAACGCACACATAAGTGGCGTCTGATCATCGGTGGCGGTTAAAGCATTCGAAACAAGGCAAGGGGGCAAGCATAAGACGATCATCCATGTTTGCGCGAGTCCTTTCGTATTTGCATTGCCTTTCGTCTTAGTCTGCGTTCGAGGCCTCGGTGACAGGTGGCTGTCGTGTAAACGCACACATAAATTTGTGTGAACGGTCGAGCCGCCGACGATGCCTGGGAAAAGGATGAGTGCGGGTGTCTAGTTCGAAGGGATAATGCACCCCTCCCTTCCGCAGCACCAGCACCGCTACACTCCGTCCTCGTCCGTCCTAACACGCTGTACACGCGCACGCATATCCTGGGAACGGAACGGAACTGAAAATTACTCCTCATCGCCTGTGCACGTAACGTGCTCCCTCTCCCTCCTTGGGAGGCAAATGCTTCAACCGAAACCGCTGTAGCGACACGGAGCATAAAATACGCTCGCGGAGAGAATAGCGTCACTGCTGGTTAAAAATGTGTATCCTCTTTGTAAGGGCGTTGTGAACGGTTTGATTTAAAAAAGTTAAGTGATTAAAACAGTTGCATCATGTAAAGCTGTTCTTTCAAATTACCAAATCATTGGTCCAATTGCTTCAAGACGTAGTAAATGGGCCGAGTTAATTTACTCTCGTACGACGTATGTGTGAAAGAATTAACGATAAAAGATCAGATAGTCGGCTGATCACAGCATACTACGACGCAACAGGATTGAGGCAGTGCAGATGATCGCCGAATCCCATCATCCCATCGCATCCAGCTCTCCGCATAAAACATCGAAAAAAAACATATTTCAATTCCGCGAACGCGGACTTCGGTTTTCCGGCTCGGCAGTGCTCGGCACGGCTCGGCCAACGTTCATTTCTGCGACGCTCTCCGAGTCGGAAATGATCGCGGTCGCGCCTATCGGCGTCTCTTTCTGACCGCCTGGCGACGCGCTCTTTTCTCCCATTCGCACACTTACTGTGGAGGCTGGGCGACCCATGCTCGAAAATGTGTCCAATCTTCGGTCCTTTGGTTCGAAAGCCATGTTCGAAAATGTGTAAGCACTTCGTGCTTTCGAACACACGCTCGGCAATCTTCGGCTGCCTATTTCCCAGCACTCGACTGGCGCTTTTGCGGTTGGTGTTTGCTTTTTTCTTTTTCTTTACCAAAACAACGTCGAAGAAAACGGTTGTGCGCGGCGAGTGCGCTGCTGCCGTAGTTTTAAAAAACGGTTCGTAAACTAATGCTAGCCAAGTGTAAGAATAGTGCGACAGAAACCCACCCTCGAAATAAAAAAAACCTTGCCGGAAAGGGGTGATCGGCATCGGAATTCGCGATCAGATCGTGCTCTTGGAACCTCCCGCCACACTAGTTTTGGATGGGCACGTTAGTTTCTCAGTAGATTGGGTGAAGATCAACATCATCCAAAAAGCTGCGTGAACGTGTGCATCGAAATGTGAAGCATGCAGTGGTGTGATTGTTCGATCGTGTACACATTGCAAAAAGATCCAACGATCTTTCCGAGTGGCGGTTTAAAAGTATAACATAGTTTACAGTGTGGAATTAGTGTTGACGTGATTTGGTGTCGTTGAAGTTGGTAACTGTGATCCCTGATTGAGAGCAATATTTATGCATGCTGTGACCAATGGTGAATCTTGGTGCGAGCTTCAAGTGCTGTGTGCCGGTATTATCGTGAGTTTGTCTCTGTGCAACCCATATCCCATAGGTGGTCGTGATTTCTACAAACCAGCACCAAAGTGTTTGCTCTACTGCAAGAGCAGCTTCAGGCTGCCAGATTCGGTTTTCCTTCGGTGGACGGGGCTGCAGCGGGGGAAGAGTCAAAGCTTCCAACGATTGGCCCGCACTCCCTAACGCCACCGGCGCTTAGTGATCCCGTCAGTTTGACCAGCAACATCATTACGTCCTTTCGTGCCTACCGCCAATACGATCACAATGATCAGCCACATCAGCTGGCACAAAGTCAGACGAACCTCCTAAGTAGCCAGGATCTCGAGTTTAGTTTGCTCACCAGTATTACTCATCCGTCCAGCGGTAGTTACATTAATGGCGGTCACCATCCTCCACCTGCTAGTGCTAGTATCCTAACCGATAGCGACAACAACAACAACAGCCATACTCTATCGAACCGAAACACCTCGAACGCGACTTCATCGGCGGCCGTTGCGCTCAACACGGCAAGCGCACCAGGAGGACGTGTGCGGCCCACCGATCTCAGTGATAACGCCAACATGGTGCTGCAGAGCTACGATGTGGCACTGAACGGAAGTGATAACGTCTCGCCATACGCGGCCGATTATGCCCCTACATCGTCGCTGCTAGCGGCTGCCGCGGCAGCAGCAGCAGCAACCACCACGACCACGACGTCGCCGACCAGTTCGACCACACTACCCGCCAATTATTACACCGATCTGGACCCATCCTCCACCGGGCCGCATCTGTACCATCATCTGCATCATCTGCACCACCACCACCACCACCACCACCAACAGAACTCGCATCATCCGAGCAGCAGCAGTAGCAGCAGCAGCAACGGCAGCACCACCACCAATAATAACAGCAGTAGTACGAATCACCAGCAGACAGGTTAGAACAACTACGGCCAGCAATGCGTGCGATGAAAATTATAACGATCGATTACCACATCGAATATGCGATACGCACCGAAGTGATGCTTCTCAAACGGTGATCCACGATCACCGTTTGAGCAACGCGACCCAAACTCAAAGGTCACCTGTTCCGAGCATTGTCCATCCGTGCGCAAACTGCAACCCTGGTGACGATTATTCCGCACCAGTACCCTTGCCAAATGTTGTGACATTACGAAAACGATCTCTCGATCCACCCAAACGCGCCAAAACGATCCGATATATGCGCGCGATAAAGCGCTCGATTGCGTAATCATCGCGCAAACGGCTGGGTGTCTGTTGTTTTTATTTATTTACTTTTTAACCTGTGCTATAAATGACGGTTGACCTCACACACGCGGACGATTTTATAGCTGCAGCCAAGTGCAACAATTTTCAGCCACTTGAGCAAATCTCGGTGTGCAGGGGGGCAGTGTAAAATATTCCACGTTGACCAACGTACGAACAAAAATCCATAACTTTTCCACCCCGCCGATCACACTGTCATTGGCGCGATCTTTTTGGTGGCTTTCAAAATACGGCACAGATAAGAGCTTAACTCGTTCAATGTCATCATATGGATGAAGAGCGCTGGCGCGGCGTCTGGGAAAGTGGGTGACGTATGGATACGCTGCACTTGCCCAATACCCAATCTACAGCGAGTGGTTGTGATTTCATTATCACTTCTTATGGGGAAACATTCGATGCAATTCCAATGTTGAGAAATACTTTGAAGGCATTAACTAATTGAAATTTGAGGTGATGAAGATGAAACGTTCTTTTGTGGGACAATATTTCCACCATGCCAAACGCACGAGAGTGAAGCCTGCTCTCGGATTATCACCACGAAGGGGTACGCACGCAAGCGCGCCCAAACACACTTGCCCTTTGCAAGAGTTCGCAGCGAGACTCTCGGCCAAGAAGGTACGCAAGGAGAAAGCACGTGTGCCGTGGCTGTTGCGTGTCACTGCCCTCATTCCGCGGAATTCCGGTTTCCGGTGTAATTTCCGACGCGACATCTCGCGTCACACCGTGCGGCGATTCCTCCATACCTGGCCGAACGAACGCTGCCACCAACCTGGGGGCCATCATTTTATCCCTCGGGCGCGATGAAGCAGCAACAGCGACGAAAATAACGCTCCCGAAGGCGCGGCAACTATTAAGGAATGGGCAATGAACGAAGGAGAGTGAGAAAGAGCTACCCCTTCCCGGCACTAGGTTTCTTTTTCCGTTCTTATTAAAAATTAAATTTGTATTCCATCTCCGGTCTCTTCGGCCTCCCGTGATCGTTGCGATATTCATCGATGGATGCAACAGCCTCCATTCTTTAAAGCATTCTTGTTCTCTTGATACTAATAGTCGCCATTGGACAATTGTTTCATTCTCTTATTCCGGTGCACCTCCGAGTAAGTCCCACAGCTGTTAGGCGAGAGCATCATCCGACGTCTCGATCGATTTTTGCGAAGGAAACCAACAGATTGGATTACGACGCCCCGCGACGTCGGCTATCGATCTCGTCAAGCAAAGGATACAATCGATATTGATTTCCACAAGTGGCGGCATTTTTAAAGCCGAACTTATCGCAGCAACACAGTTTTTGAGCGTCGCCTACTATACCGAGCGCATAACGGGATGGATGGGAAGTGCATTAAAAAGTGTCTCCACTGGTTTGGCGTCCGTCTCCGTGCCCCCTTTGGAGTTCCTTGTCGATGCTCTGGGGTCCCTCTTACCGTCGATTGGGACCGCAGGAGACTGTAATTCCCTATGTGTGTGTGTATGCGTGTGTTGCGTTCCGTCCAGTGCGTGCCTACCACACGATTCTCGGTCATTTCTCTGTGCACCCCTTTTCGCTGCCCGGATGTTATGGATCCGGTGAATGGAACGGAAGTGCAACAGGTGTGCATCGATCGCAGATCAACCTCGAAGCTGGAGAAGGGGAGAGACAAACCCTGCGTTCGATGCAGAAAATTCCCACACACAAACGGTACCGACTAATGATCCTGTCCTGTTGTAGCCTGTTTTTTCGATATTGTTGTTGTTGTTTGCGTCATTCGTCCCCGTTGCTCTTTGCGCGCCTGGCCCTACCTACGTACAACTCTTTTCGTCTGTGTTCATTCATCCTTTTTCGCTTTCTATCGTTGCATTTTTGTCGCTGTCATTATTCTCTCTGCTCCTTTTGGTTTCGCAATCGTGCGTAGTTCCGATGCAGGCCTGGTAATTTTACTGGCTGGTATCATTCATCAACCGCGTGCGAAGGGCAAACCAGGAAACAGCGCTAACCACTGGCTTCGATCGGTAATATGAACATCCCTGGCGTCGTGGCACACTGCGATGGAAAGATGCATGGAAAATGTCACTCGCACTGCATTAGCGTACACACGAGTACGGCTTGAACAGAGGCAACAGCGTATGTGTGTGAGTGTGTGTATGTATGTATCTATGTGGGAAATGGGGAGCTGGAACGGATTGATCAGAAAAATGCGATAAAATCGATAATTATACACTTCTAGTGCGATCGTCGAGGCTGTGACTGAGCCACCCAGCCGAGCTGTAAGTGCCGAGTTTAATGAAACTCGTTAAACTAACTGACAAAAAAGAGACGTTTCAACTAAGCAAAACTTTACACAATTGAGATTGAGCGACGATTTTCAGGCTGTAAACAGATGTTCTGCAACAGGAAAGCACACTGATTCAGACGACGCGACGACCATTCCAAGTGACACCGCAGGGCAGTGGCAAAATGTATTTTAAAATGTTATTATTACTGGAATCCGTTCTTATCAAACTTGATTGCAAATTATAACTAGTGGTGTACGAACCCTCTTTTCGCACACAGATTTGTGGATGCTGTCCTGTGCAACAAACAGCTATGAATAATTGCCCGCCATGCGGTAGGCCGTGCAATACAGGGGAAGTACACGGCACTCTCTCAAATGAGGCCTACGATCAGTGGTTGCGCTAGTCAGAAGAAAAGCATGGAAATTACCTCGTTGATATGACACACGAAATCATACGCTTTTGTTCCATCAAGCGGATGCAAACCGAAAGCAAACAGTAAGAAAAAAACCCCTTCGATGTTTGCGCGTGAGCGAGTGTTTTAAATTATTGGTGAAGTTATGAGGTGTGCTAGTAAAACAAAGCCCTATACATTCTTATACTTATACAATGATCGCTTTGTCGTTCGACTACTTCCAGAAGTGATGAATTTTGCAGTAGTGAGATTTCAAATGTAGCAAAAATAACGAAGCGTGCGGATTTTATTCCCTCGTAACACAATGGACACCCTGCCCGTAGTCAAAATTATGCTTCAGTCGCCTTGACCATTCCTTGAGAGTTGTGAGACGTGTGCGGTAAGAATTCATATACAACCATCCTGTGAACTAAACTTTCAATGCCAATTTTGGGCAGTCTGCAGAAGGCAGTCGATTTTGTCATGAGAAAATTCAGAGAGCTTCAGCCGGCATTCATTGTTCGTTCGGTCACGGAGCTGTGCGATAAATGAGTGTTGTTGGTCAAGGTTAGATTTGTTTTATAACTTTGGACAGCGACAGCGGGGCCGAACATTACGAAGGCGATTTGAATGATCCGAATAACTAAAGATTGTAACCAAATCACTACTGCATTGAAGAAAAACAACCGTGACAGTCCAGAACACAGGAAAAGCCCATAGTTCGGATTCCATTTTTTGTTTTTTTCTCTCCATCATCGAACGAAAAAGCAGGCGTGGTTTAAGAGCTGCTCGAATTGGTTAGTTGAATCTGCTCGAGATGGGTTGGTTGTATCTGCTCGAATCCCGAAGAAAGGCAGGGTTGGCGAACGAGATGAATTCATTTTCGTATTATATGTTCATCTCGTAACTAATGTAGTATATGTTAATGTGTTGTAAAATACTAGCATTTCATTTTTGACCGAAAAAGATGTGCCTTTCTAACCTTTGCGAACCTTAACAGAGTGGCTTTCTAACCTTCGCGAGGGTTGGCTTTCTGGCCGGGACCTGCGCCGTACCTGGTCGGCGTCAATATTTGCACAGACTGTTTCGGTACTTTTCAAAACCGCGCGCCACGCACATGCTCTTCAGCAATACATCAATATCAACACGGGGCAGGAAGAGCAATTTTATGAATGAACGAACACGGCCGGTTCTTGTTCAAAGGCTCACAACCATTCATAAACGGCAAAACAAGCGCAAACAAGCATGCTCAGCAAACACTTGACGCCAGTTTGTAGCCGCTTTCGGAGTGGTTGAGGTTCTTTTTGAGTGCGCTCCCAGAACGAGCAGCTTTGGAAGACCTGCTCCCGCCCGGGTCAGGTTGTACGCTGTCGGACAGAGCGAGACCCATATGCAACACGCGCGCTGATGGATAATTGAGATCGGGGTTTTTGAGACGGCCTATTTGCTTAGGACACCCCATGTGTGTGCCCATTCATTCTTTCTTTTGTGGAAATCATTTTTGTTGTTGTTAAAGCGAAAGAAAGACAAACCCATTCGTTGGAACCACTACCAAAAGCCATCGCCAGGTTCTCCTCTTGCGGTCGGTACACTAACAACGATCGAGATGGAGCCGCGCTTTGCTTGATTGATGAGCAAAGAAACACGACAGCAAATAAACATAATTTCCATTCTCTTTTTTCTCTCCCCCTCCCCTCCCCCGTTCGGCGATCCGTGATTTTCCCTAGAATATGCAACGGTGTCGATAAACATCCGATTCGATCGATGTTTCCGGTTATGGTTCACAGGAAGAGCCACGACTACTCCTCCTAGTTCCTTTCGGGCGGCTGTAGGTTAGTGCTGTGGGCCTGTGTTTTTATGTCGATTTCCGATCAGTTTACCTTTCACCGGACGTGTGCCACAGGGGAAAAGTTTAACGAAAAGGCCAATTCCGATAGATTATTTGTGTTTCTTCGACGTGTTGGGGAAGTCGAACGCGGGCGCCCGCTCGGATATGCTCGAACAAAAAGAAAAAAACGTTTGATATTTGACATATTTTCCGACACCGACTCTATGGGAACATTGTGTTTCCAACGGCTTCCACTTTCGCTTGATGGTGCATGCCGTGTTGCTTTCGGGGCACGTGCCGTTCTGTGGCCATAGCCCTTCCAGTGCTGATTAACATAAACACACGAGAAGTCCGGAACGAAAATATTAATAAACGAACCCCTTTCAATGAGTGATCGAGATCGTTCGGTCGTTTTTATATTTAGATTTTGCATGCCCGTGCACACGTGGATGTCGCTCTTGTCTCATCTGTTCCTTTCCAGCCTGTTGATAGTTGATCTATCAAAGACGCGACATCAATAAACAAATTCCAAGAATATCAAATTAGTGTCGAAGAGGGCGAAGCGAAAGAATGATGGACCGAGGACCGGTGATGGACTTTCCGTACCCAGAAGAAAGTTCGGGGTGGTAAAACGGTGGCTTCTCGAAGCAGACGCCCAGGTCCGGAAGCGGAAACTAAACTTCCCGTAAAAGGCATTCACTTCTTTCCCGGCGTGTGTGTGTGTGTGTGTATGTATGTGTATAAATAACTATATTTTTGTCTACGTCCATTGATTTTGGTGAGGTGTTCTTCACTTTCCTCCGCGCCTGGCGGCGGCCGGTACGTGGGGTGAATTAGTTATTATTTTTACACTTCTCTCGCGTGTATTGCTGCGGCAATGATTTAATATATGTGCTGCGTTGAATGAAAGGGAAAACTTGCGGTCGACAGGAAAAAGAAAATGAATGTTTTTTCGTAATGCTTCAATAATGTCATCGTTTCTCCATCGTATGCCCAAAGTTAAGCATCGATTGATTATCCAGCAGCAGCCTACTGTGGTCAAAATGGACGATTAATGTATTGTTTAGTTTTTGCTGTTGTTGTTGTTGCTATTGTTGTTTATTCTCTATTCTAATGTGTAGCCAGAAGGTTTCCGTGCACACGTGTGCGCAGCGCTGCTGCAGCGGAAACGGAAGTGTTATTATAATGCCTGCTCGGTCGCTATGGTGATGAAATGTGTTGTTTGATCGAGTAAGAATGATGACCGAAGGAGGCGTGTGAGATTAGATGCTGTTGACCGTTACCGTCTTATCATATTTTCAATCGTTCTATCTAATGACACCTTCAAAACGATGTATTGTGCTAGATGTGTTTGTTCGGTCATCTAATCATATTGTTTTTTCTTCTATTCCATCAGGTTACGGATCAGTACATGATCGCAGCACGAGCGATCGTTCGCCACCGCCCCTTATTTCTTCCAGTGGCGGTAACGTCGCGAACGGCAGCACCAACGGCAGCAGCAGCGCATCCTCCATGACATCTTACCTGTCGTCGCTTGGGTCGAGGGGCCCGGTCAGTGGTGGCAATGGGGCCGGTTCGGCGAGCTCCGTCTACCAGCAGCAATCCGGTGGGGCCGGAGCGATGAAAGAGGAGCAGGAACCGAACAGTTTCATAAACATTGACGACCTGCCGGTAAGTTTGCGCTTTGAGCATAAAAAGGCGTTTCTATCGAGCGTGCGTCTAACAAATGTTATGTTCCTTTCCAGAACTACGGAATCGCACCCGCACATTACGACGATCAGGATCAGTATCACTCGTTGCCGGCGCCGGAAACTCAAACATCCTCGCACGGCTACCTCGAGAGTAGCCCCGAGTTTTACTCAGCCATTCAGATGGAGCAGAAGTACATGCCACACTACAAGTCGGGTCCTTACACCAGCCGAGGTGGCCGTTACCATCAGCCCAACCACCACAGCAGCAGTACTGGTGGCTCAGGCGGAGGTGGTGGTGGTGGTGGCGGTGGTGCAGGGAATCAACATGCCCAGCAGCAGCATCACCAACACCCACAGCAACAGCAGCAGCAACAACAACAGCAGCAGCAGCACCAGCATCATCACCCGCACCATCATCCGCATCACCATCCGCACCACCATCCGGCCAGCCATCATCAGACGGCACACCACGCGGATGGCTACCCGGAGTACGGTTCGCCGTACGATACACCTCCCTTCCAGACCGTACCCAGCAATACGACATCACCACAAAGCTCCGCGGCATCCGGCAACGGTGCGCCCGGCGGTTCCGGCGGTGGCAATGGTGGTGGTGGTGGGGGTGGCAACAACAACAACAACGGCGACCTACTCGGTGGCCATGTGGTCGATCCGTGGAGCTTACACCATCCCGGGCAGCATCCGCATGCAGGAGCCCCTCACCCGCTGTTGGACTTCCAGCACCCCGCGTACATGGGTACGACGATGGGCTTCGACAAAACGATGCTGGGTACGTACGGTCCGCAGGGTGGTGCTCCGTGCTTCACCGGGTCCGGGCCAATCCAGCTGTGGCAGTTCCTGCTGGAGCTGCTGACGGACAAAACCTGCCAGAGCTTCATCTCCTGGACCGGCGACGAGTGGGAGTTCAAGCTGACCGATCCGGATGAGGTAAGTGTGGACGGTTCGTGGAAGACGGGTGGGGTGCCCTAACCTAACGAATCTCTTTTCATTCTCTAGGTTGCCCGGCGATGGGGAGTCCGTAAGAATAAACCAAAAATGAACTATGAAAAGCTGAGTCGTGGGCTCCGGTACTACTACGACAAGAACATCATCCACAAAACGGCCGGCAAGCGTTACGTGTACCGATTCGTGTGTGATCTCCAAACGCTACTGGGGTAAGCATCGGATGCCGATTGTTCATTTCGTGCCGATTGTTCACACTACTAATTTCCCGCTTCTCTCTCCGTACAGCTACTCTGCGAAACAGGTGCACGAAATGGTTGATCTCAAACCCGACAAAAAGGACGACGAATAGATTGGCGGAGCTGTTGGTAACTAGAAAACTGGATTCAAGCTTGCTGTGACGGAAGGATCACTTCCCTTCTCCACCGATACATCGAGCATAGGTCCGCTCGAGCACACGATCTCTCCCTGCTGGATGAAGTCACGATGGGTCGGAAAAGCCGGGGCAAACGCCTGCTCACTACCCAGCCAGGTGGTTTCATACGAGAACAAACACAAACGAAGATCGCACGAAGTAGACGACGGCGAGAAGAAGGAAACGATGAAAGATTTCCCACCAAAACAAAATGTTAGACATTTCCACGCAACTGGCAGAGGTGAAATTTTGTACACGAACGACGCTGCTGTACATACAATGCTAGTCTCGTACGATCGAGCAAGGAAAGCGAGCAAACGAAAAACAAAAAAGAAACGCAAACAGACAAAGTCCTGTAGATTCGTTCGACTAAATTATAACCACTTGCAGATGGGATGAGAATATTACTATGCGACAGTAATATGTGCGCGCGGGCGCTTTCGTACTCTCGGGTTCTTAAGAACCCAACCTTTTCTTGTGTTTTTTTATTCACATTCTCCTGGCTCCCTAACTCCTATTAAGAAGATATGTTTATCATAACGAGGATGGGAAGATAGAGAATGAGGAAGACCGGGCGATGACTAGTGGCGCGTGTTGGAAATAGAGTATTCTTTGTTTTTACCATTGAACGAGGATTTTGTAACGAAAGTACAGAAAGATGAAAAAACATATAACGATTAGTAAGATTAGTTTACAAACACGAAAAAAGCTTCCAAACCCTAATAACACAACTAAGAGCATTGTAAGGTATGCTGAGTTCAAATAAGTAAGAGAAATTCAGATAGGCAAGAGTAGTGGAAACAAACACACAATCACACACACGAGTAGTGGTACGTTGTGGAGCGAGCGAACGAAAACTTACAAAATGCTACTTAAACAGAAAAAGGAATGAGAATGAGGCATCAGGCACTCGGATTATGACTTCCCTATTCGGACCTGTAACTTATCGTCTATAGAACTCAAACACTACTCACCAGCACACAAACGTTTCCAACAAGATCGCCTAGATTTGAATAAAACTCAGCCAATGCTACTTCCCAGACCGTGCCGTCAGCGTAAATCGAATAGGCGCTATCAGCGTAGATGAGCGAGCGGAGAAGAACGTTTATTTGTTGTCGGTTCTTTAAACGCGCGTTAGTTAAAGCAATTGTGAAGCTTTGTGATAAGTTTTCTGTAGGATACTATGTTTTATGATTATATCTATATTATATATATATACATATTTTTTATTTTATTCCTACAAAAGCAAACAAACGTGGAGCGCGCACCTATTGTACTATGAACGTAGTGCATGTGCAGTTTTTGATACCTCTTAGTTTAAACAGTTCATCCTTAGTAAACTGGTGTATTTTTCATAGTATTTTGCACTATGTTTCATCCATAACTGTTCTAATTTCGATTGTTTAAACCTTATCTAATGGCAATACCAAACTGTTTAGTTAAATTACGTTTTGAATAAAATTACTTTAGCACATGCAACGTAAAGGCCAACACCGGAATTCATATTCGATTATCACCGATACAATCAACTTCCATTCTTCATCAAGCTTTCCCCACTGTTTTTTTTTGTTATTTTCCCCTACCATCGTTCGAATCTTGTTTGACCGATGTTAGTTTTTGTACGCTTAAACTCGGAGTGCCTCTTAAGTATGAACAATAGATTTCGACAATTTTCAGCACAAAATGTTGCTTTGGTTAAAGTTTTATTCAACACTAAAATCAATTACCATACCCCATGGTTCTGCGAAGCTGAAAGATTGACTAACGATATCGTATTATCCCTGCTAGTTGGAAACAAAAAACACAGTGTGAAATCGATGTTTAATTGTCCGATACGCGTCCATGCTTGAATGATGTAGGTTCCCCATGCAAAGCGCACGCAAAACACAAGAAAAAAAAACGATTTAAAACAAACGAAAAAGTACTACCGTGCGTTACTGTTTAAAGTAAGCGAACTCCTTAAATGTATTAAAAAAAATAAAAAACAAGGAGAGGCGAAAGCAAAAAAGAGTAAAAGTAAAAGAGATTCGCTCGTATATCGGACGCTTATCATTCGGGTGTAGATCCAATCGAACCTTCCAACCCCCACAAAGTGCTGTAACTATACAACCGTGCCTACACCGGGCTACGCTCTCAATTTGTCAAACCAATCTTCCTCCAAACAGTATCAGAACGGATTACACTTCTACTACAGCTGTCTATGTAGCATTGGATGGAAGCGATTGGAGCCAAACTTTTGAACCTCTCGTCTTTGTGTGTGCTCGTCGTGTGCAGTTATTATAATTAATTGTTCAATGTAGCAAAACGGAGTTTGCCCGTCAACCCGCTGTGGTTCGGTACTGTAGTATTGTAGTAAGACAAACGTAATGTTTAAAGCAAATGGAAGGTTATTATTAATTGATGTAAAAAAAACAAAGCAGTAGGGCAACGGATGCGTAAAGCACCGCGTGAGAAAGCTGACCCTGATTTCGTGGCAATGAGGGTTAGGCTATTATTGAAAATAATAAAAAGAAACATGATTCAAAACCATTTTCCTGAGTCAAACTTACTGTTATCGGACGCTACAACCGCTTAGCGATTTCGGCCTGCTGCAACTTGTAATGCAACCGTTTACAATCGTGCGCCGTCGTCAGCTAATCGTTTATCCCGGCCGTTCTGGTGGAAGAGTCAACGCCATAAATCCATCTCAGTTTGGGCCTACCACACCTGCTCTATCCATGTGGACGGCCTTAAAGGACTTTGCGGGCTGAGACGTCCGGTGTCATTCTGCGGACATAACCAGCTCACCAGAGCCTGGCGAGTCTAATGCTTTACACAATAGTAAGGTCATCGTACAGCTCATAGAGCTCATTATGAATACACGGCGAAACTTATCAACGATGGAATATCAACTAGAATATCTTGTAATGTTACAAAATAAACTCATGGACGATGTTTCATTTGCTAATGCTTTCAATATACCTAGAGAAAAAATGCAATAGTAGAAACAAATACATCTGTGATAGATAAGACAATTAATTTATTGGAGAATCTCATCATCTGCCTTATTCTGTAGTACAAAGTCTTTAGAAACAACATGCACAAATGTGAATTTCATGCCGCATCTAACATATATTTATTATCATAAGGCAGGCACGAGCGCAGAGATGTTGACAGTACGAGACCGATGATCATGTTCTCGCGAGGGACTTGTATACTAGTCAAAGCACTACGAAGATATCAGCCCCACTATGGTTCGATTCCGCGTTCCAGTTTCCATGCAGCGCCTAGTGAGCAAGTTGGCTGCATACTTCGATGCTGCGTCCTGTGCGCAATGACTAGAATTACGTGCATTTCAAAAGATGTCATTTTACTATTGAATGATTGAGATTTGTAAGATCCAACACGATAAAGTATCGAGACAATTGAATTCTTAAATCACTCTAGTTTAATTGTTTGAGTTGTGGTTCCCGAAATTGATGGTTCCCGTAATGCGTCGTTAAGGCAGTACGCAGCCACTGAGAGGCCAGCGTGTGTTTGCGACGGGAGCGTAGCAGACGGATATAAAAAGGAGCATAACATGTAGTGATCCGTAATCGAAAGATTGCTCATGCAGGTGTGTAAAATAAATGTAAACGTATCAAATCATTTGAAAATGTTCACATTTTTTTTAAACATAAAACATACAACTTATTTATGGAATAGTCGAGATCGAGTTTTCCCGTATCAATTATTTGTTTTAGTACGATTAAAACACATTTCACAGAGATTATTGGAACAGTGAAAAAAATCCTTACATGCACTTTATGAACATTATAAAAAAACCAGCATTAAAATAGCATTAAATATCAAATTTTCAATTTACACCAATGTGCGCTGTTTTTTTTTAGTTCCTTTTTAGACTCGGAGTGTTAAAGTGATATCTGGACTATAATTATAAAACGTGTGAAATGTTTGCCATGTAGATTCTTCTTTTTTATTTTGAGGTCTTTGTTAACATTGGCCATTCACGTTTGTCGTAAGTGTTAGGGCATCACAGCAACCATAGGCAACACTATGCGATACTGCACACTGAGTATGTGGCTCCATCTTTCGACGGGTAGCGTAACCAAAACTATGTTGTGTTTATCACGATTTTGGCGCCTTTCCAGCGAGTTTTCTCACATATTTAACTTAACATAAACTTTTTAACATTCACAGCACCAAAATGAACATGGCATTAGACAAATCATCCGAATTAGTTCAGATGTTTTCGAGTTATAGCGAGACAGGCTTATCTGATACGTTTTGGGTTTGTTCACAAGATTCCGTTACGAATTTGTAGCTACAATTCAAATTGATGGCCCACCTGAATTGCATAAAAAGAAGCTCTCGTTGTACGGGAAACTAGCATGAGCTCTAAATGGGATTGATCTCGTTGTTTGAGTGTCGACTGCATTCATCGAGGTAACCTTACTATATAACTTTCGTACCGATTTTTTGTGTGCTCTTGTATACCTACACTCTACCACTGTACTATTCCTCATTGCTGAATATGCTCCAAAAGGTACTTCCTAGTACTAACATTCGTTACTCAAACATGAGTACGGAAAACAAGTTTAGGGACAACGTTTAGTAAAACACACAACGTTCTGGGTCGGTATCGTGTTAATGGATTGCGCTAATTAATTCAATTTGCATCGCAGACTTATTGCTCCTAATAGCAAAACGGGGAGTATGTCACCAGTCGGTAGCTTCATGTGTATGGCGCTAGAATAGAAATGGTGACCCTGTTAATCAGTCGAAAGTTATCCACCACGTTCCGGTCTTTGTGTTACACTACGCGTCACATTCAGTAAGGTAGAAGCGCTAAACTAGCGCGGTTCTGCTAGATAATGGATTGTAAATTAAAAATACGAAACATCTACGTTTGCTTATTTGCGGCTACCAAATTCAAATCTACAAAGATTTAGCAACACCATTTCGGCGCCCAGGTTGGTTTAAGAACCAGTTCCGTCTCGGTTCGGTACGTGTTCCCGTCGAAATTTCTACCATAAACGGTTCAACGTGTCGCGCGCTTCAACTTCCGGACCACATTGTGCAATTAAATCATCGTAAAATAATGGGGTCAATGGAAAAATTCTTAACCTGTGTGGTTTGGATGTTCCGACCGCGGAGTTCGCGTAGCCACGTAACCTTGCACTGCAAAGCTTCTGCAGCAAATGTCAACAACAAAAAAACAGCAAATCAAACAACTCCGACTCCGACTTTAGAATGCATATCTCATAACAGTTCCCCCCCGTCGTAACCGTTCTTACCCCGGTAATCGGGGTCGTCAAAATAGGATCAACTGCAAAGGGTGTTCTATTCGAAACAAAACGAAGGTCATGTGAAATGGGTTTTGGCGCAGATAACTCTGCGTTTGCTGGACACACGGATAAACACCTGGCGCACTCTTTCATCCACGATAATACATGCATAACCAGCGAGGAATCGCTTTTTGATAGAACCATTAGCCAACATCACACCTTCGCACATCGTCGCACGTTGAAGAGTTGTCAAACGAAGCGCGACTATTCTTATCGGTCATGGGTAGTAAGGCAGGCAGCAGCTGAAGAAAATAAACACATGCACACACCAGAATCGGACCAAGAACGGAACCAACTACCCCGGGCCGCCCGGGGGAAGGTGTAAATTCGATTCACTTTCCTCCCCCACGCACTCAATGGCACTACCAGCGAAAACGCGTACATACACAGGCGCGCGCCTGTTGTACAAAGTAAAGGAACTGATTCCACCGAGAACGAGCTGGTACAACGGTAGAACCTATCGAACGCCGCGTGGGGAAAGCCATCACACCCCAAACCCCGACAGCGACCTTCACCGGAGTTACTCATGTTGGAAAGTTGAAGGAGAGTCGGGAACCGATATAAATAGGGAACGATCGGGCACAGGGTTTAATCAGTGTTAGACTCCACCGTTCCGAAGCTCGTTCCACAGCAACTAGTGGTGTGCGCCGTTAAGCTCCTAAGCTCGTTGGTGAAGCAGATCCTAGAACTCAAAGTGTCACGGTTTCACGTTGCCGTTCGCCGTTCGCATCATGTCCGTGCAATCGTTACTGTGTTTGTTGGCGGTAGGGTCTCTGGCTGTAGGACAGTCGATCGCTAACGTGATCCTGTATGATGATGCGGTTGACAACAGTATAGCCGATGGGAGCGAAATCATCGATCTGTCCCATCTGGGACCGGATCTGTTCGGTGAGCCGGACGAAGAGGTGGGCAAACGGGTGGCCAACTTCAATCCGGCAACCGACGGTGGAAACGTGGAGGAGCTTGGCTCGTACGTCGAGGGTGACATTCTGATCGATAGGCCCGGCGGGCGTAACGGTCTCTCGAACACGGCTACCCGCTGGCCGAAAGGTGTCGTGCCGTTCGTGATTTCGGGAAGCTTCGGTATGGTTCAATATGACGCGTCGTCCCGATTCGTTTTGCGCTCACTGTCCTTGTTTTTTCTCCTCACAGACGCCAAGGGTATGCAGCTGATCGAGCAGGCGATCAACGAGTATCACGCAAAAACGTGCATACGCTTCGTGCCACGTATGGGCGAACAGAACTACATTTCGTTCGAGAGCTCCAACAGCGGCTGCTGGTCCAGCGTGGGCATGATTGGAGGCAAACAGGCGGTCAATCTACAGATTCCTGGCTGCACCACACTCGCCGGCACCGTCATGCACGAGATGATGCACGCGCTCGGATTTCTGCACGAACAGAACCGCGAGGATCGCGACGGTTGGGTGACGATTCGCTACGAGAACATCAAGTCCGGTACGTCCAACAACTTCGAGAAGGCGAAGAAGGGCTCAACGAACAGCTTCGGGGTGGATTACGATTACGGTAGCATCATGCACTACTCGTCGAACGCGTTCTCCACCAACGGACGGGCCACGATCGAGGCGAAGGTAAGTGGCACGGAGGGGGGGGGGGGAGGTTTGGTAACCCACACTATTGGCACTATCGTCACAACCGCAACCCTTTTGGCAACTCACAATCGCGACCCCTTTCCTGATCATTTTCCACTTCTCATACGCAGAAAACATTCACTGGTGAAATGGGCCAACGGATCGGGTTCAGTGCGCGAGATCTCGCCAAGATTAACAATATGTACGGATGCAAGTAGCGCACGCATACTCCGGGCACGGACACACACGCATCCATTCTAACAACTACCACCATCTCCATCCGACCATCCTTTGTATTGCCGGTTTATTGCTATCCAAATAAAGCCTTATGAATGAGACTCGTTTCATGGTACTCGAAATGTAGCAACAGGGATCTCCCATCCTCACGATCACACTGCTCCGTACAGCTTCCGTCTTGTTTTGTCCGCATTTAGTTCGTGTTCCTTCCGTGTGCCTTAGCAAATCACTGAGAAACTCATTACAGCGCACCGGTGGTAATCTAATGGGACAGCGGAACAAATTCTCCAGCAGCGATCTGGCGAAACTGAACGCCATGTATGGCTGCAAAGGAAGCACAGGCTCGAACGCGCAAGCCCAGCGGCCGGGTCGACCAACACGTCCGTCAAAACCAGCCGGTAACAATCGTCCCGCGAACGGAGCACAGGTGGCTGGAGCCATTGTCAACTTCATTGGATCAATCTTCGGCGAGGAAGACTCGAACACGACCGGAAATGCGGTGGCAAGCACCGGACGCTAACGCAGAGCCTCATGGAGAAGGCTCCACTGTCAGTGTTTGTCTGGCCTTGTATACCTACCTCATCTCAAGCGAGCTATCACGATCAACCTGAAGCGCAGTAGAGCTGTTATAATTGCTTGAATAAAATTACGCTACCTCATACTCACGTTTGTCTCCGCATAGTCGACTAAGCTATTACGGGGCCGCCATGGGTCTGTTTATTTGTAAACGTTCGGTATGCCTATCTTCTCTTTCCAGAAATCGACCAATGGTGCAAAGATGGGCCAACGGGAAGGGTTCTCGTGGAACGATATGGAAAAACTCAACCGAATGTACGGATGCAGCCAAGGGAGCAACGGTGGAGGACAAACGTCGCTACTACGACCGCCCGCGTTCGGAACAGGTATGTTGCCTTCCGCCGGAGTATCAAGCCCAGCAAGGCCGCTTGGTCCGAACGGGGCACCGTACTACCCACCATCGGGACCTCCGCCCTATAATCCGTACTATCCGCATAACGGCGGGATGGGACCGATGTATCCCTATGGACCAATGGGTCCATCCGCACCGGCTGGTCCCTACCCAGGGCCCGGTATGGGCTTTGGTATGTATCCTTACAACCGGGACAAGGAAACGGCTTCGGAAACAGAAGATTGAATAGTGTTGAGCATTTTCGCCACCCGAATTTATTCCTCTCTTTAGCTCGAGGTGATAAGAATTTGAATAAAGTGCATTCTTCATGCCTGCCGTTATTGGTATCGCTTATTGACTAACATCCGTGATCGTGGAAGTTTGCATTGGCTCAGCGTGTGCAGACGGTATTGCATTTCCGGGGCAGTAGTGCGTCTCTGTACATTCTCGACCAAATGCCGGTGGTCCGTCGGCAGAACAATACGCTCGTCGTGCTGATTAACGTCCTGACCCTCGGCACACTCGGCGCATTGCTGGCTTCCGTACAAAGCGCTGACAGGGGGGTCCTGCTCAGCTGGCGGCCCAGTAGAGCTCAACTGAACCAAGTTCAGCACTTTTCGCTCGATGGTTGAAAGCGTCTTCATCAGGCGGTCTTCTGACAGTTGGTTGCGATCGGATCGGCCGTTGGATCCTGTCAGAAGTGCGGCCATCTCTTCGCGATCACAGCCAACCAGCGACAAAGCCTGCTTAACTATAACTAGCTTTACTTCGAGCGCTTCCTGTTGGGCGAGAGTTTCCTGCTTCAACGCCATCGTGTGTATGTGAGCATTTTGAAGCTGTTGTATCTCACTCTTCACGTGCCGTTCATCCGCAAGCCGTTTGCGTCGCTCGCCTTCATGCAGACGCTCACTATCTTTGTCGAGATCCCGAGCGATTCCGTTGGCCTCTTCAATATTCGCATTTGTAGCGTTCATGTACTTGAACAAAGCCATATACTTGTCCTGCTGCTTCTCTATCTCGTACAGCACTCCCTGGACAGCTTCGAGTTGTAAGTATGTTTTCGTATCATTGATGATCACACCAAATCGGTTAATATTCGCTCGATGGGCCTCTTTGAACAGGTCGCGCTTCCGAACCAATCTCGGATCCAGCTCAGCGACGGATCGTTGGAATTGTTTCGCGCGAAGGAACTCGTTATCGTGCCGTGTGCCTACAATCTGCCGTTCCACTTCTACCATCTGCTGCACACGTGCTCGCTTGTCTTTGTTCTCCTGCGCTTTTAGCGAATCAATTCGATGGCACAGATCTTCTCCTTGGTTAAAGGCTAGCGTTGCTCGTTCGATCATATCAAGCAGAAATTTTCGATTTCGATTCAACTCCAGCACGTACTGCTGCCACTGACGATTGTAAAGCTTTCGCTCTACCAACATATTATCTGTAATATTTCGCTGGTTTCGATTTTCCGCATGCAGTTTACCTTCCAGCAAGCGGGCGTTGTGTAGTCGACTTTCCATCGCCATTAGCTGTCGACGAGATTTCTCCAACGCTTCGGCAAAAACAAAATCCGATGGCACCGTTTTAGTGGCACTATCCAGTTCGTCATTTGCGCGCTTTATTTGAGATGCCAGTTCGTTCATGTCCGTCTTGGCGGCTTCGATTTGCCGGTCGTACCGTAACGCATCGTCCAACATCCGCAAGATGAAGCCGCGTAATATGTCAGCATCACGACGGTGTACGGGTGCGTTGGAAATCTTGAGCTGAAGCTCTTTCTGGGCCTTCTCGCGCTCTAAATGGACCAACCGTTTGTTGAGACATCGTATTTGAAATGCTTCTAACGTTTCACCCGGCTTAATAGCATCTAGCTTCTGGAAGCGATGCTTCCAACGAATAATTTCGGTCTGTTCACATTGTTTGCGTTCGAGGCGCTCTGCAACGTTGAGATTTTCTTCGGTGTCAAAAAAGATCGGAACAGAGGCTTGGTTTGCCATAGCGGTAATAGTTACAAAACTGCATTCAACGTTGCCAAAGTTAAAAGTTTGGGTTACTTTGATCGGCAGCACACTTAACTAACATTTCACTCATTGAAAATCGTAGTCGACACTGATTCTCTATCGCGAGCATTTCCTTAAAAAAGCTGGTGACTGTTGTCCATATCGTCCGTCGGTAATTAATTTCTCATCTGAAAACATTGCCGTCAGTCATTACCTCAAGATGCTGCGTAGTATTGCAAATTTGAAGCATTTTCGTCGTGCCGCGCACACCATCCCTAAACATCTCGAAGCTGTTCCTGGCGAGCGGGATCCACCGTTTTCCAAGATGGTAGAATATTGTTTCCACAAAGCGTGCATCGTACTGGAACCGCAGCTAATTCAATCGATGAGCAAGTATCCCCTGATGACCCCGGAAAAGCGAGCCAACAGAGTGCAGGCAATATTGAAAATCATCTCGAACAACTCCAGCACGTTGGAGTTTCAATTTCCGTTCGTACGCGACGACGGTCAGTACGAAATGGTTACTGCTTTTCGAGCTCACCATTGCCTGCATCGCCTGCCAGTCAAAGGGGGCATTCGGTATTCGTTGGATGTGTGCAAGGACGAAGTGGAGGCACTTTCGGCCCTCATGACGTTTAAATGTGCCTGCGTGAATGTACCGTTCGGCGGCGCCAAAGGTGGAATTATAATCGATCCGGCCAAGTATAGCGAAAAGGAACTCCAAAGCATCACTAGGCGCTACACGGTGGAGCTGGCAAAGAAGAATTTCATAGGCCCGGGGATCGATGTGCCGGCACCGGACATGGGCACCACTTCCCGTGAAATGTCCTGGATAGCTGATCAATACGGAAAAACCTTCGGCCATCGTGACATCAATACGATGGCCGTCGTCACCGGTAAACCGCTGAACCAAGGAGGTGTGCGTGGTCGCACCGAAGCCACTGGGAAAGGCGTTTATATTGCGACAAACTGTTTCACACGGGAGGCAAGCTGGATGCGCGAGATCGGTCTCGAGCCGGGGCTGGAAGGTAAGACGGTTATTGTGCAAGGTTTCGGAAATGTCGGCCAGTACGCCGCAGAGCACTTTCACAAGGCCGGCTGTAAAGTAATTGGTATCATCGAAAAGGATGTCTCATTGCACTGCAAGTCGGGTATTGATGTTAAAGCGCTCAGTCGTTTCAAGGCACAGCAGAAAACGATCAAAGGATACCCGAAGGCCAACGAATTCAACGGTGATCTGCTGGTCGAAGAGTGCGACATACTAATCCCGGCGGCTATGGAAAAGTCCATCACCTCCGAAAACGCCAAGAGCATAAAAGCAAAGATCATAGCGGAAGGAGCCAACGGTCCCACGACGCCAGCCGCTGATAAGATACTGCAGGAGCGCAAAATACTCGTCATTCCTGATCTGTATTGCAACGCGGGTGGCGTGACAGCCTCGTACTTCGAGTATCTCAAGAATATTAATCACATCTCTTTCGGAAAGCTCTCGTTCCGGCATGAGGCTCAAAATTTGCGGGAAGTGCTCGCGTCGGTGCAGGAATCGCTGCGTAGTGCTGGAGTTTGCGTTACAGTGACGCCAAGTAAACACCTTAAGCACTATTTTGAGCATGCCAGTGAAGCAGATGTGGTAACTTCCGGTTTGCAGTTTGTACTGGAAACTGCTGGCAAAGGCATTATGAACGTCGCTTCGCAGCATCAGCTGTGTTTGGATATTCGAACAGCGGCCTACATCTGGTCCGTGGAAAAAATCTTCAAATCATACGAAGAAGCGGGTCTTTCTATGTAGTTATGTAGCTCGTTTATGTTGAAAATTTTCCGTTTGAAACTCTGCACCGTAAGTTTTCGCGAGAAAATATAATTCAATAGAAAGTCTAACGCTTTGGCATGTTGTTTTGTGCATCAGTTAAGATTAAAAACGCAATGGGGAGGGGGAGGGCGGGGAGGCTACCGTCTTTTATGTCCTCGTCAATATCTTCTACGACCTCTTATTAGCTCGAATCCCTATTCGAATACATCAACGTCGTTCAATTCCAGTACTATAATCATATGTCCTTCCTATCCTCTCACATGCTGTTTGCTTTACCGTACTAGGACTGATAAAATCACAACGGATTCAGTTAAGTTAAGAAAGTTTAATATAAAACAATAAAACTATAAACACATTCGTTAGCCTACCAGGCGGAAAATTTTCTAACAAACAAACAACTCCTACATGCTTTAATACTGCCCTAATACGACTTGTGCTGCATGACCTGCATTCTAGAATACCCCTTAAAATTTGCGAACCAACATTTTATTGTTGTTGTTTATCAACAACAAACCTAGTGAATTTGCGCTGGATGGACTCCAGACGCGCCAGAGGTCGAGCTGCAGATGGCCACCACACCACAGAAGCGTACTCGACGACGGACCGGACGATGGAGCAATACAGCATCTTGCAGGAGACAGGATCGTCCAAATCCCGCGTCAGTTGTTTTAGTAGGCCTAGAAGCTGGTTACCCTTGGCTGTAATGTGATCAAGCTGGTCATGGAAGCTCAACTTTTCATCAAGGAGCACTCCAAGATCCCTGACACAGCTTTTGCGCTCGAGTACAGTTCCGTTTAGGTGGTAAATGAAAGGGTTGCGCTTTCTCGCTAAAGTGACGACATGGC